>BQNB010151045.1:0-11781 GCA_026074375.1 Tanacetum coccineum
GAGACCAGGCAGAAGGTAGAGACCAAAGGAATTTTTTATTTGCATCTTCAGTGGAGACGCATGCACCATGAATCTCTAGTTGACTCAAAAGACTCTGAAACCAGTCATAGCTTTTATGTAGCCCTTCTGAGTTTGATACAGAGAAGCCTTCAAATTGTTGCTTTAGAATATACTTCTGCATCTTCTTTAATTCATCATTTCCACCAAATCTAGATTTGATAGCTTCCCACATTTCTTTAGCATCAGTAATTTTATGAAATTTGGCAAGATGATCTTCTGGTAAAGCCATAAGCAAAGTGGTCCTTGCTTTACTTTCTCTTTCTTTGGCTAAAATTTCTTCTGCAGTCTTGGGAGGCAGAACCTTTATTAAACCATTTGTATCAGTTGAGACACTCACGGGACCATTTCCTCTTTGAATAACTTCCCAGATAGGATAGTATATATAGGCCAAATAATGTTCCATTTTCATGGTAGAAGTGACAAAGCGACGACATGGAGATTGGAGATGTACTGGTTCCCAGGATATACCTGTGATCCACTTCTTGTGGCCCTGAAATGTTAATAAATATACAAATCAGATATGTCACATTCTCCCTTTTTGAGAATAGGAAGTTTGTTGGTTGAAACAGTGTGAGGAGTTTGTTGTATTGGTGTTTGTGATGGTGGTGGTGGTGGTGGTAGAATATCATCTTCTGATCTAGCCATTGAATTGCTTTGTAAGATAGGGGTTTATAACTGGTTTTTGTTCTTCTTATTTAGAGTTTCTCTACAGGCTCTGATACTACTTATGGATCCCTTTGAATATAGATCTTACTACATTGTTAAGGGTTGTAGCTAATATGAATAGATTCACATAAACTACAGGAGAAACAATGACTATGATCACTATAAAAAGAAGAACAATGAATATTGATAATTAAGCTTTTGTATTAATTGCTAACTATGAGATTGACAATGAACTGATATCCCTAACTATGCCATAAGGGTTCCTTTTATACACCAAGGAAAACCCTAATCTTGGCTTACAAAACGCGTAAAAGATCATGCATATCTTTTCCTATAATAACTCATGTATATCTCTTGAACGGTACTAACTATTTTATACTAACAGTACTAACTATCTGAGCAGTACTAAACATTTTTGTACTGTGAGTACTAACTATAACTAGCGGTACTAAGTATATAACTAATGGTACTAAGTCAGGAATGTATAATTCCTAACAATGTACCCATGCAGGGTGGAAGAAAGTCAGGAATGCATAATTCCCAACATTATGCAAGAGGAGTGGGAAGTGGAGTTACATACAAGAGGTATTTTGATCTTCCTCGAAGCAGACAAGCATCTGATGAAAGAATTGTGTTACTAATCAAGTCAACTTGATAATGAAGAGAACGCGAACGTCAATAAAAAGAACTAGAAATCCCAGAATTTTCCAATTAAGATGTCACAAACGATGGAATGGTTACTAAAAATGATTGAATCAGTTCGCATGCACAAAGGAGCAAAACATTGAAGTCAATGCAACTCAATTGACAACATGCACCAGACCAGATGTAAGACATTTTTAATGTCGTTAACAATTTCAATTTCTAGTTAAGTGCTAACAGCACTGATGCCATAAGATAGCAGACACTGATCCTAAACTGATGAGTCTATGCATTTCTTAATTTATATTGCAGGTGTCTTCAGTGGACATTAATCCTATAGATAGCAGCACTGATGAGGAGGGCGGAACACCTGTTGTTGGATGTGAGAATGATGCAAGCATTCAGAAGTCTAATGGACTTGCAACTTCGGAAAAGGAAATGAAAACAAGGGTAAGTAATAAAACATCCCCCTGTGATTTTTGAATTCTACATACATGTCTTATTTACCGTGTTTTATATATATATATATATATAAAACTGTTAACTAAGTCCCGTATCTACTAATAAAACGACTAAGATCAATACGAAAGGTTTCTTCACGTCAAGATTCTAAATCACAAGAAAATGTGTCTCCACTACTAGTACTACCACAAGTATGCATTTCAACATGTTCATATATTCTTTTGTTTAATTAATTTCTGATACATACATGCAACAAATCATTTTTTAAGCAATTAAGTGCAAATTGTAGCACTTAAAGAAATCAACTATTATTGCTTTGGGTACCATATACAAGACTGATGGAAAACAAATGTTTCATAACAAAGAACTCCCAAAGGATTGCTACAAAGTATCAATTGATAAATCTTTAGTGGATGCAGCATGCATACCGGATGTAGGAAATAACGGTTTCAAAATTGTTAAGGATGCTGTAGGTGGTTTTTTTGCATGGCCAAAGAATCAAGTGGTTTTGGATCCAAAGGTACATACATGTGTTTTATCAACCTACATATATATAATTCTTCATATTTAATTCAGTGTTTGATACATGCGGCTTTTGTTTCCTACAGGCAACACCACCAAGTACCATACAAATGATTGATGAGAACAAAACTGCACCTAAATTACAAACTAAGCGCAACAACGTTTACGTCTCTTGTGATGCCATGCAAAAGCAAGCTAGGAAGAAGAGTCAAAAGTCTTTAAATTATTGAGAATTTTATTATGTAAGACATTACAATTTTATATTTGGTTCAGTTATATACATTCCAATTTTATTGTATTTGAATTTGTTTTGATATATATTGATTTCTTAAATGTGACTAAAAGATGCATATGGTCACACTTATTAACACTTTTGGTCACTGTTTGCTTAATTCGTTGTGTGACTAAATATTACAAAAGGCCACACAAACATAAAATTCATGTGGCCATTGGATGATCAATAGTCACACAAAATACACATTTCTTCACTTTAAACAGCATATGGTCACACTTATTAACACTTTTGGCCACTTTATGCATAATTGTATGTGACTAAATACCCAAAAAACATGCTTTGTGTGACTAAATATTACAAAAGGTCACACAAACATAAAATTTATGTGACCATTGGTTGATCAATAGTCACACAAAATACACATTTAATAAACTTTAAACACCATATGGTCACACTTATTAACACTTTTGGCCACTTTTTGCTTAATTGTATGTGACTAAATACCCAAAACAAACATGCTTTGTGTGACTAAATATTACAAAAGGCCACACAAACATAAAATTCATGTGGCCATTGGATGATCAATAGTCACACAAAATACACATTTTTTCACTTTAAACAGCATATGGTCACACTTATTAACACTTTTGGCCACTTTATGCTTAATTGTATGTGACTAAATACCCAAAACAAACATGCTTTGTGTGACTAAATATTACAAAAGGCCACACAAACATAAAATTCATGTGACCATTGGTTGATCAATAGTCACACAAAATACACATTTAATAAACTTTAAACACCATATGGTCACACTTATTAACACTTTTGGCCACTTTTTGCTTAATTGTATGTGACTAAATACCCAAAACAAACATGCTTTGTGTGACTAAATATTACAAAAGGCCACACAAACAATAACATATCATGTTGCCATTGGATGATCAATAGTCACACAAAATTCACATTTCTTACCTTTAAACACAAATGGTCGACACCTTATTAATCATCTTTTGGACACTCTATTCTTAATTGTATGACTAATACCCAAAAAACATATGCTTTTGTGACTTAAATATTACAAAAGTCACACACACATAAAAATTCATAGTGACCATTAGATGATCAATATCACTTACAAAATACATATTTTCTTCACTTTCAACAGCAAATGGTCAACCGTAATAAACACCTTTTGGTCACTTTAATCCTAATTGTATGTAACTAAATATACCAAAAAATATTTTGTGTGACTAAATATTACAAAAGGCCACACAAACATAAAATTCATGTGGCCTGATTGATTATAATACGTATAATAAAATATAACAATGATGAAATTCCTAAACTACCCTTGAGGACAAAGGTAGTAAGAAAAATCACACGAAAATATAATACGTAAGAAACCGGTAAGTGATTACCGGGTCGTTTTCCCAAAGACTTATGAAATTCAGACCTCGTTTGTTATTTGGACAATGACTTGGATTGGTCCAAGCTTTTTGGATTAATTTTCTAAATCTACAATTAAAAACAAATTAAGCAAGAAAGAAAAAAAATTAATGACTAACAATTTAAAACAAATAACGGGAATTAAAGAAAACATGACAAATAAGCAAGAATACTAAAATTAATCCCTAAATGATTTTCTAAACTTTTTCTATTCCTAAATGACTATTTAAAAAGCAAAATGCTAAGGAAATTCTAAAACGAGAGTGTTTAAAGCTTAAAAATGAAGAAAACAAGAACGGGGATCGAATCCCGTTCTTTAAAAAGTGAACTTTCAAAATATTAACCCTACGAAAGTAAATTTCAAACCTAAGCCTAGAATATGATAAAAGAAAATTTTATAAAAAAGAAAATTATTTTTTTGATTATTTTTCTATTTTTTATGATTTTTTAAAGTTTTTAACTAAATTAATTCACGAAAAATATTAAACTTTGACTAAAAATTCTAAGAAAATTCTCAAAAATTACTGAAGTTATAAAGATTGTATGAAAAATAAGTCCTACGAATAAGCTAAAAAAAATAAGCCAGAAAAAAGGAAATAAGCACTCGAAGTGCTTATTCTAAATAAAAACTCAAAAAGATGTTAAAAAGTTAAATGGTGCAACTTAGGACGTAAAAGTCCCAAGGGCACGTTGGTGAGGGGTGTGTGTGTTGAGGCTTATAAAGGGTTGAGGGAGGTCGAGGTTGTGAGTTCGAGCCTTGCTCACTCACAATTTCCCTCCTTCCCCTTTTTTATTTTTTGCTAAAACCTAAAAAGCAAAGTTATAAAGCAGATAAAAATAAGCTATTTTTGTGAAAACAACTTTTTTGAAAGTCACTAATAAGCTAGTAAACAGCTTAAAATTCAGACAGAAAACACTTAACCACTTTTTTAACTTTTAACACAACTATATAAGCTAGAAATCTTGATTAAGCTAGACTCTAAACTAAATAAGCTATCACTGTCCTAAATCTATCCTAATAAGCTAATCTAAGCTGGAAATGAGCTAAAAGGATAAGTCATAAGCTGAGATTTCAAATAAGCAATTTTGCACAATCTTTGTTAACAAATAGCTAAACAGACAACTTTGAGCCTATTTCTATATAAGCAAATGGATCCTTATGGCAATCTAGCTTATTCCTACTTAAAGCTCAGCTTATAAGCTTCTTAAAACAATAAACAAAAAGCATTTTGAAATCCAATTAAGCTAAGAAGAAGCACAATGAAAAAGCTACTTAGGCTATTTTTGATATTTTTGGTTTTTCTATGAAAAGCTAAAATAAGCTAGAACCTAACCTAAATAAGCTATGAACTACTAAATATGAACCTAATAAGCTAGTTAAGACAGAAACTAAATAAAAACTTATGGCAATAAGCTAAAAATCACAAATAAACACTTTGATATAACAGTTAAACAAACAGGCCTTAAGGGCACTTTTAAGCTTAATTCCAAATAAGCAAATGGATCCTTATGGCTATAAGCCCTACACCTACTTAAACTTTGGCAAAAAAGGGCTACTAAAAACATGTCTTAAAAACTATTTTGAAAAACAAATGGTAAAGAAAAAGCTATTCGAAAACAGCTTATTTACTCAGCTCATGCTGAGTTCACTTTTTATTATGAAAAGACAAGTTGCAAATTTAAAGCTTAAAAATAGATTACTAAATGAACTTTTTAAAACAAAATAAGCTAAAACATATTGAATATGACCTAAGATCTACTTGTGTTTAAAATTTGATATTCTAAAAACTATTTTTACCTGCTGATTTTTAAACTTTAAAATGGCTTATAGGTTATATATGACTACTGATGTAGTTTGCCAAATTCTAACCACTACTTGAATCCTACAAGTGCAGACTTAAGGAAACTATTTGAATCATCATTTTAAGACTAAAATAAGAGCAAAAAGAGTAACAAACTTAACTGGAACAAGTTTGAGCTTATATTGCTTATACAACTGAAATAAAGCTAACAGATGCTAATTACTACTAATAAATTTTGATTAAAACTAACCAAGTCTTAAAATAATCTTAAATCCTGATCTTATAAACCTAAGTATGATATTTAAATCTAATTTAAAGAACCAAATGATCACAAGCAGTACTAACTCAAGTTAGTACTGCTTTAACCAAACACCCTTTTAAACTGCATAATCCCATATTAAGCTTATAAATCTTATATTTAAATCACAAATTTCTAATACCAGCTAGTATATAGCTAAAAACAAACCTAATAAGCAAATCTCAATAACTAAATAAGTTGAAATGAAAAGCTACAAGCTAATGCTATATTTTTGGTTTTTTACTGTTTTATGACAAATAAGTGCAAACTAAGATCTTAAACTAACAAGCAAATATATTGAGCATCTAAAAACTATATTAATCATCAAATAAGCTAATCTAAACAGAAATAAGCTATTTAAACAGTAATAAGCTAAAATGCAACTTTAAGCTACAAAATGTAAAGAGAGGACTTACAACTGTCTTTGCACAAAACAAGGCTTATAAATGCTTTTTTGAGCTATCAACAAGCTCCAGCTTATCAAATAATAAGCTGGTATGGTCTTGGAAACCCATTCATCTCTCGTTTCCCTTCCAAGAATAAGCTGAGGTATTTTGATTGTGGATTTGAATAAGATAAGCTCATTTAAGCTTTAAGAGCTTAAATGAGAGTGTAGCTTAGACTATGAGTTAAAATAATAACTTATTAAGAGCTTATATGAACATTTAGAAAGCTTATTTAACAATATTATTTATAAGAGAAAACTTGAAATGACAATTAAGCACTATGAAATTAAGATTTTATTAATTAAACAAACGGATTATGGTGTGCATTTAGTTACACATACCTTTGACCACTAAAATCGGACTTAAATGACTAAAAACGTACCAAAAATACATTGTATTTGTATGTTTTACATTTGTATTATGCAGGAAATGGATATCCAAGAAAAGGACAAAAATCGAAGCCAAAACAACAAAACCGAGCACAAGAACGGAAAGACCGTGAGAAGTCAAAAAGACAAAGTCAAAGTCAACAAAATTCAAAAAGTCAAAGTCAACCCCAGGATGAGACATTGGAATGAGCATCGAAAACCAAACCCGAAAACCTAAATTGCCAAAAGTGAGCCCACCCATACCCACCTAGTAGGCCCGGGAAAGCCCACTTATACTTTATAGGCCTTAAACCCCATTTAAAAGCCCAAGTCCACTTTTATCTATACCCGGCCCAACAATGAGCCTAACACCACACCCTTATAACTCCACTCCCGTTAATCCCTTACCCCTTTTTTAGTTTGACCCCGTTAGTCCTTAAAAGGACTAACGGTGCAAACATTTATAAACTCCAAGGACCAAGGTTGTAACACATTAAGGACTATGGATGCAATACACTTATACACCTTGAGGGACTTGTTTTGCCCATTTCCAAAACTTCAAATCAACCTGGAAACACTGTACATCTTCTTCAGTTACCCTGTCTCCACTACCCGCCAAATTCACCCCAACACTATTCCCCTTTCTTTTCCACTTTATCTACACACCCCATACCTTATCCCAACAATTGCCACCTTGGCAATCCTTAGCTCCCATGTTCGTTCAAGGAAAATGACAAGAAATCAATGGTTTTGATCATACAACTTGGACACTACTCAAAATGGAGGGCTAAGATTGATTTAAGACTTCTCTCATAAAGAAACACAAGCTTGAGCCCTCTCAGCAAAGAAGCACACCTCTTAGAATATTCTTAAGCTTAGTATAAATAGGCTCATTTGTAAGCCTTTGGGCATCTAAGTTTTATCTAAGTTTTTAGTAGTTTCCAGCTTATATTTTAATGTTTTCTAGTTTATTGTAATCTTTTTTTAAGCCTTGTATTGATTTATAAAGTTTAATGAAAAATTGAGTTTTTATGTTATAATCCTGTTTCTAAGTTAAAGTTTATTATGTTTTAGAACTGTTTCACAAGCTCACAAAAGTTTTTTTACAACTTTCTTAAGCTGTTAACTTAAGCATTGTAAGTTTTTCCATAACTTATAAAGCTTAAGTCCTATTTTACCAAAAATCACTCAAAAAGCTCAAATAGATGATAAGCTTATAATGAAAGAGCTTATGGGTTTTACTAGCTTGTTTCTAACAAGCTAGAGCTTGTAGAATAGCTCTAAGAGCACTTGTTTGCCCTGTTTAAGCAAGGGGTTTTGTAAGTCTTCATTTTTCCATTTTTAGCTTATCTACTGTAGAATTGCTTATTTGTGCTTATTGCCTACTTATCTTTGCTTATTTATGCTTATTTGTGATGATTAATGCTTATTATGCTTGTCTTGTAGTTTAGAAGTCATTAGTTTAAGTTTTCTTAAATTTCTATCTATTTTAGCTTATAATTGCTAATCTGTCTCCGTCTTATTTTAAGTGCTTATTTGTTGTTGAAGTTTGCTTAAAAGTGTCTAATATACCTATTTAATATCTGGTATTTGCAAAGTTTGGCTTTAAATCAAATTTTTCAGTTTAAAAAGTGAAGAAAAATACTTAAAGGGGTATTTGGTTTAGCCTACAAAATGGGTCAAAAGGGGTTTAGAAAACCATTTTGGTCACTAAGTCATATTTAACTAGATTTATTTAGTAGTCTTAATCTGTTTTTGAGGTTTTCAAGGTTTAAAAATTCATTTAAGGTTTTATGCAAAGTGTTGTTTGAATCTGTGAGCTTATAGCTTATTTTATCTGCTTATTTGATCATGCTTTTGAATCTTGTGGAAAGTTTGATGTTTTTGTGTTTGTACAAGTCTTAAAACAAGTTAGGATCAAAGTCTTTTAGCCTGTATTAAATGTTCAAAAAGTTTGAGAAAATGCATTTTCATTTGCTTATTGTTGCTTATCCTGAATTTCAAAGTCCCTTTTGATTGTTGATATAAGCTCTTTGAGGTCAAAGGTCAATCTAGTTTGTAGGTTTTAACGTCTTATTGGATCTGTTTTAGTTGTTATTTTTAGCTAAAATTGGTGTTTTTTTAAGATGCAAAATTTTTGTCTAAGTGTTGAATCAGTGTGAGATCGCTTTTTTATTGAGCTTTTTAGACCATTTAGCCCAACCTACACCAACCTTAATCATACTAACAGCTTGATTTTATGAATTTCAAAATGCTTTTTCATTGTTGCTTATTGTAGCTTTTTGGCCAATCTTTTTAGTATTATAAGCCACTAAGCTATAAGGATCCTTTTACTAGCTTATTTTTAAGCTAGAAAAGCAAAAATTTGTCTAAGTGTTGAATCAGTGTGAGATAGCTTTTTCATGAAGCTTTTTAAGTGCTTATTTTAATTTCAAAATGATTTTTCATTGTTGCTTATTGTAGCTTTTTGGCCATTCTTCTTAGTGGTATAAGCCACTTAGCCATAAGGATCCTTTTGCTAGCTTATTTTTAAGCTATAAAAGTCCCTCTTAGCCTTTTGGCTTAACTGTTTTGGCCAAAAATCTATTTGCTTATTTGCTTATTAGCTTAAAATTTCTAAGTTTTATAGCTTTTTGATTAAAATGCCATTATAGCTTATTGTAGTTGCTTATTTTTGTTCCTAAGTGCTTTTTAGATATGCCCTTTTATCTGTCTTAGCTTACTTTAAGTTTTCATTAGCTTATTAGTGCTTAATTTGCCAAACAGTTAGCATATTATAGCTTAGTAGTGTTTATCTTATTCTACCACTTTTAACAGCTTATTTCGTGTATTTTTGGTTTATAAAAAAAGTTGTTTTGTATAAGTTGCTTATTTTTAAGCCCTCTAAAAAGTTGTAAAAATGGCATGTAAAAAACATTTGGGAATTGGGGGAAGTCAAGGGTGAGCAGGACTCGAACCCGAGACCTCTCCCCTATTTGACCAAACGTTTTATACACACCATACGCACTACCAACTCGCCCTTGGGACTTTTTCAGTTTAGTTTTGCAAAATCAATCTTTTTATATATATTTTAGGCCTTTTAGCTTATTAGCCGTTATTGGCTTATTTCACTGCTTATTTGATAAGCTGTTTTTCCCAACTTATTTTTCTTAGATTCTACATTGTTCAAGCTACTTTTGCTAATTTTTTCAGATTTTTATTAAATAGTTTAGTATTTTTAAACATTTAATTTCATGTAAATCATTTTTAATTCATAAAAAATTATAAAAAAGTCAAAAAAATATAATTCTTTTTTAGAAAATTTTCTTTAAACATTTAGAACCTAGGAAAATTATATTTGCTTTCGTAGTGTCAAAATTGCAAAATTTGGATGTTTAAAGAACGGGATTGAATCCCGTTCATGTTTTTAGTGATTTTAAGCTTAAATCTTTTCCGGTTTTGGTCTAGTTTTCTTTGTCCTAGCTTTTTAGTCAATTAAGACTTATAAAAACCAAAAAGATCATTTTAGGACTTAATTTTGATAATTTAGGGTTTTTAGGGCCCGTTTAGGATTTTTGTTTTGCGTTTTTAGTTAAAATTTGTCTTACCTTAATTGTTTTTAAGTTTTTGCCTTAATTTTCCCATAGTTTTAGATAACCAATCATAATCTTATTCCAATCAAGCATCGATTCTCAAAACGACTCTCGACTTTCAATTGCAATCCTTGTTGGGGATAACGACTCGGGAATCATACTCCCGGATTACTATAATTGTGATTTTTTTGATTCTTACTGGTATGTGTTTAATTACACATTCCTTTCACCATTAAAATCGGACTTAAATGACCCAAAACGTACCAAAAATACATTGTATTTGTATGTTTTCACTTATATTGTGCAAGAAACGGATATCCGACAAAAGGACGAAAAATCAAGCAAAAACAGACAAAACCGAGCACGAGAACGGAAAGAGCGTGAAGCAAAAGTCAAAATCAAGCCAAATGTCAAAAAGTCAACCCCGACAAAAGTCAAAGTCAAAGACGGAGCCGTAAAGAAGAAATACTTAATGGGCCAACCCGCACCTATCTAATGGGCCGGGTCAGCCCATTATTGTATTAATTGAAGACTTATAGAAGATAAAGGCCCAATCCCTTTGTTTTATTTACCTGGCCCAAAAGCAAGTATAAAGCCTAAAGAACACTTAACTCTGTTTAGCCCAACCCTCCTTAACTGTTACTCAGTTAAGACCACAAAGACCATGCATGTAATACTAAGTATAACCCTTGAGGACTTTTCTTGTCAAGTCACAAAGTAACTTTACAATGCAAAGGACGAGTCTTGCAATATATCTATATAACATGAGGGGCTAAAGTTGCCAAGTACCCAAGTACTGTTCATTGTCTCCTACCCCTAGCAACCAAACAAAAACTCATTAAAACCTTAACCCCACTATCCCCACAATCACATGGCCTCGTGACAAGCTGGCAATCCTGAACCCCTCTATTGGCCCAAGAAAGAAGACAACAAGATCAAGGGTGTAGATTGTTTGGATTGAGCACCAAGTTTAATCAATGGCCAAGTCAAGTTTGTGCTTTCTCCTCACAAATAAAACACAAGAAACACAGAAGAGAAGACCTCAAGAACTAGGGTTTTAGTATAAATAGTATCATTTGTATTTCATTAGAAAGGTGGAATTTTTGTTAGAGTAAAAAGCTTGTAACCTAAATTTGTACCAATTTTAATATATTGCAAATTACCTTTCTGTCTTTAAACACTCGTCTTTAAATACTTGCAATTTATTTTTTCAAGTTTGTCAAATTTATGTGTTTTCTTTAAATATTTGTCATTTAAAT
>BQNB010151047.1:0-15953 GCA_026074375.1 Tanacetum coccineum
GGCTTCATGTAACCCTTATTTCGATGAATGTGATGGAGGAGACAACCCTAGAAAGAATAAAAATATTAGTAAAGTAGTAACGATGATGAGCGAACAAGTTTAGAATGGGAAGACTTAAGTTTTGACAACTGGGTAAGAGTGGCCTTTAGAAAGGTATGTAAAATGACTAAGGAAAGAATACACAAAGATTATAAAAATTATGAAATGAATCAAATGAAGAGACGTAGAGTAGACATGAGTCTAACTTAAAGACTTGTTAATAAACAAAAGTGCTTACCGAGAGACAACCCGACTTTTAAATTTATTTTTTCATTCTAGTTGGTTTGCATGTTTCTTACTTTGTTTTGCAGGGTCCAGCAGCTAGGAGGCAATAGTCGAGACCGTCTCGACCCTTAACTATGTGGTAACTCTGCTGATTATTGATGTGCGGTTGTCGTAGGACTTCTACACGAGAAGTTTTACAACTTCCTAGGCAGTGCACCTAATCGTTGTAGTGTAGTATAGGCAAGACTCGGGGTTGTTTATCGTTCACTCGAGGAATAGGTTGGGAAGGCTTGATCACGGTCTAATAGAATTCTAAGGGTTGAGGGAAGATTCTTTTTGTATTTTTGTATTTTGAAAACAGGTAAAATCATATATTAGGGAGGGGTTTGGTTTTAGCTATTAAACTAAATAATGATCTAAACTAATGGTGATAACAATAAGATAAAAGATTGTGTTTATTTAATCATGTATTACTCCCTATATTGCTTCTCCTAGTGTTGTTGCCTTGTCACACTTGTGATGATCTGTGTAACTATTTCCTAAAGCATGAACGAATTACACGAACCCGCCGTCTACTTAGTATGCCGCTAGAGCAACGCACATGCAAGGTAGTATGAAGACTATTACACGGCCCCTAGGAGTACACTAAGTGCATGTGAAATATATTAAAAGTGGATCAACCATATTAGGGGGCAAGGTAGTATGAAGACTGTTACCCGATGGTATCCTTTCTACACAATCACGTTTCCCTAGACATATCAACAGCGATGCAGACAAAAGCTGGTTTTCTAAGACCTAACGTGCACATCCATCACAAGAAGCAACACCACTAAGATCTACATTCTAGGTTTCATACAATCATAAATAAACACAATAGGAGGTTTAGCCAAGCATGTTAAAGATAAAGCAAGAATAATAAATCAAACAACACATAGACATATTGAATGATTAAGTAAACCTTACTTGATTAAAACATGAATTAGAAGAAGTACAATAGGGTTTGTAGGCCCTAAAATCGTCTCCTACAGCTGCTAAAGGAACTAGGGTTCGCACCCTCTTTTTATTATAAAGTTACACACTCAAAACCCTAAATTCGGGTTTGTATATATAGGAAAAACGATGCGACGGCGTCACGTTTTAGTCGTGACGCCGTCGTAAGAAGAATCTTCTAGATCTGCGTTTGATTCGGTGCGTGCTGGTGCCGTCATGAAATGATGTGACGCCGTCACTTGATGAGTTGTGACGACGTCGTGTATAGCTTGTGACGCCGTCTCCAGGCTCTGTGAGCACAAATCTTCAAGAGTCTTGGTGTTGGTTCGTAATCTCGTATGTTTCTTCTCCAAATGAGCCCAAGTCACGTGTAATTCATCCAAATGTCTTCCAAATGAGAAATACCTGAAAGGGACGATTAAGTACCTATTTTGGGCATAAATACATGATTTTGAGGGTTAAACGATCCTGAAAAAGTGTATAAAATGACACCTCATCAAATCCCATTTTGCATCAGCAGGATGTGAATTCCAGAGAAATCATATAAACTCCAACTTATCACATTATATTCATGCTGATTCTTCCATATTTCATCTTCTTCATCAGGCTCAAATAAAGTATGCAAATCTCCCCAAAGCATCAAATCATATCCTTCTGGTCTTGAAGCACTATACCTTTCTTTGACCAGCATGTGTAAGTCCATAACATCTTGTCTATCAAAGTCTTCAAGCATCTCACTCAAAACCTTATAGTTCTTGGAACTGCCATCTCCTTTGAAGATTTGATAATACATGAAATTTTCTGTCAGAACACAAGTCTTCCAATCTACAATTAGATACTTTGTAGATAGAGATTCGACATCTTCTGCAACATCTTCTCTTGGAACTATGTCTAAATAAACTTTGAGATCTTCCTTCTCATCATCTAGCTCCATCTTTTGTCTCTTAACAGTACTCCTTGAGCTTTTTCTAGGAATATATTTCTTTCTTTTTGCTCCAGATTCTTTAGAAACTTCTTTCATTTCCTTTTGTGTATCTTCTTCTTCAATCTTTTCAGGAGACTTCATCCTTTCACTTCCATGCTTTAAATCCATAGGCTCAATATGTTGGTTAAAATCCCAAACCTTTTCAAAGATTAGCCTAATCTCATTATAAGACATCCCCTTGAAATCACTAATCTTGTAGTTTCCCTGATTCTTCAAGTATTTAACCATATTCCTCCTTGCTTGGGGAACTGTCTTTGGTTTCATCTTTAGAGCATGATACCTTATGACTGAAGGATCATTCCAATCTATCTTCTTAGATGACTTGGATTCAGACATAGCTCTTTGCCTTTCCTCTTCATCCCATTGTCTAGCAATTTCTTCATCCCTTGCAATCTGTGCCCTTTGTTCTTCATCCATTTGTTCTTGCAGTCTTAAGGCTTCAGCAAAACTCAAATTTTCTTGTTCAAACTCTTTCTTAGACTTTTTCTCGGGCTTAGACTCTGTCATTATTGCTTTTCCCTTGTCTTTTCTTATCCTTTTCTCTTTACTCCTTCTACTATAAGTAACAGTTCTTTCAGCAGTACTAATATTTACCTCAGCAGTACTAATCACTGGAACTTCACTAGCAGTACCTTTTGTTGCTCCAACAGTACTAACTTCAGAACTTCCTTTCTTACTGTTTCCTTGATTTTGAATGACTTCAGTGGGATTCACTTCTTGAATAATGGGTTCAGTTTCAGTGCTTGCTTTCTCTTGAACCTCTGCATCAGATAATTTCCTCCCCTGTTTGGAAGAATCATCTTCAACATCTTTATCATCTTCAGAAAGAACAACCCGAGCTCGTTTCCTTGCTGTCCCAGCCTTGAGTTTAGCCTCTAATTTCTTTACCCTTAGAATGATCTTAGTGACAGTAGCACTGTAAGTAAGCTTGGTCTTCTTCAAATCATCCTCCAATTTGCCAACTTTCTCAGATAGTTTGGTAACCAAAGTCGTCAATTCAATTAGTTTCAAACTACCCTCAGCACTTCTATGTGAGTGAACAGCATGGAGAGGTGATTCATTGGGTGTAGGAATATGTTGTTCTGCTCCATGTGATGGTTGTGTAAAAAGCAAATGGCAAATGAAAGAATAGTTCTAATGCTTATTCCCCCTATACTTAAACTTGAACATTGCCCCAATGTTCTCTAAAAAGTACTCCATGAAACGAATAAAAGAAGTAGAAAACAAGGAAAAGAAACTATTACTCCCTGGGTTTACTCGATAATGGAGAAGAAAACATGCGATAACTGGTTAATCATCCCCCGAGATCATCCAATAAAACTACCTAATAACCTTCCAAGCTTCTTCTCATCAAATATAACATGTAATCAAAGACAAAGACAACTATACCAATCATAAAATGTGCGATTTACCAATATACAATGTGAATTTAAGGTTCGACTCGATAGATAGGATGAAAGAATTGTTAAACTCATTAGGTTTTTGCAGGTTTATAACAGAAGTGTACATATATTAAATGTTATGCAAGTTTTATTTTCAAAAATAATTAAAAATGTTAATACAAATAATGTCCAAAAACGTTATTTATATTTTTCGACCTCTCAATGTTTTGATAATAACAAAATGTGAAAACGTTTGCGATAAAATTAAACGTTTATAAATTACTAATCATAAAATTCTATTTCTAGGATTAATCACTTAAGGTATGGATAAACAAATCATTAAACATGATTAGTGATCAAAAAAATATTTTTTCTTAAATCTTATACTTCCATAAAAATGTTTTTATAAAAATATAAAAACAAATTATTTATTCATTGAAAGAAATGTTTTATTAAAAACATAAAATTTGAATTTCAAATTTTTCTCCCAAAATGGAAGGTTCCATAACAGATACAACATTCACCACAAAAGGACAAAAAATGGAGCGGAGCCTAGCGGCGGCCCCCTTATATAAAAGGGACCACCTGGACCGCCGCCAGCAACGGTCATTTTTTGTCGCCCCCCAAAAGGGGGGGGGGGTGTGACACACCTAAAAAGGGGGGTAACACACCAAAAGATATAGACGGGGCCACCCCATTTCAAAAACACACTTCCTCTTGCCAAAAATTATATCAGATCTAGTTTTCTTTCTTCTTTCTTTCTTTCTAAAACACATATCTTGATCACTAACATTCCTTGATTTTGTTTCAAGTGATTAATTCTTTCTTCCTCCCTTCTTTACCTTCTAACCAAGTGCAAAAGAAGAACAATCGTATTCTTCTACATACGAATTGTTATCAAGTGATCTCTCTCTCTTTTCTTCTTTAAGATCACAAACATTCATTACATTTGTTTTGTGTCGTTGTATAAATTGGATCGCATGTAGATCCAAGTGTGTATATTGTATATTGGTGTGATTTGGATTGTGTGTCAATCCAAGAGTGTATATCTTGTGAGTGTGTGAAGACTTAGTGAAGTCTTAGATTGGTTCTAGCTAAGATTAGGACTCGACATCTAGCTTAGTGTCGGAAAAGTAAGTAAGCGACGTGTAAACGGTTTTCTCCGCCTAAAGGGAGCTTGTTGACATAGTGAAATCTCGAGTGGAGTACTCAGGGAGTGGAGTATGAACGAAGAGGTGCTTCGTTGCCGAACCACTATAAATCTCGGTGTCTTGGTTTGATCGTTTCTTTCCTTACCTCTTTACGTATTACTTGCATTGTTAGATAGTTTTGCTGTGACTCATATTGTTGGTTGATTGACATACAACTCGAATCAAACTATTTCCATCAAGGCAAACTTTTAAAACGCTAATTAATTGGTAAAACTATTCAACCCCCCTTCTAGTTTCTACAATTGGTATCAGGAGCAAGGTCACTCAAGATTTTTAAAATATATGGTATTTTAAAGCTTGGATCATTATCTCTCATATGATCGAGTCATGTATCCGCTCGCTCCTCACTATGAGCGAAAGCCACGAGCGGATCGTGGCAAGAAAAGACCACGTGAGTCAAATGCTAGTTCCTCCTCTAACACTCAAAATCCACCTTCCTCATCTCTCCAAATCGATGACATTGTCGAAGATAATAATAATGAGTCATCTCATTCCAATTCTTCCTCTCCGTCTCAAAATGTCTCTTCCTCGTCACACAATGTCTCTGGAGTCAATCAAAACCCTCCTCATGAAAATTATGATTTAAACAACCTCTTATCCGAAACCATAATTCTTCAAACCCAATAACGAGATGCACACCGGGATGAGTTAAGGTCAATTGGACAAACCATGAAGAACATGATGGGGAGAATAAGGAAATGAAGATGTTGGCACAATGTTTAAGTGACTATTATTACTATTATTTGCTATTATATTATCTTTCTTTTATTAGAACTAAAACAATACATGATAACTTGCGTATGTTGGGATAGATTTTAGAATATTTTTATCATCCCATAAATGCTTTGCTAGTTGAAAATTTATGTTCTTATGTGAATCATCTTGAAGCTTATTACCTCTACATGCTTAGGATAAATGATTGATGAAATGTTGCTTAAGATTTAGTTGATTTTTGGCTGATAAAGGTGTGATATTTTTGAAAATGAAAAACTGGAAAAACTCTGCTCCTTCCAGAAAACGACCCCCTTATATATCAGGCGACCCCCCTTACATATAAGGGACCGCCCAACAATAAGGGACCGCCGTCAGGAGGGAAACAACATTTCAAAAAATTTCCCTTTTTCTGTAATTTTGACCACCCTACTCTTAGACATTGCTGGAATTTCCCTCTTTGAACACACACTTTCTTCAACCTTCATCTCCAACACCATGCTTTGCCATTCTCTCTTCATACTTTCATTATTTAAATTTCCATCTCCTCTCATTTTTCTCATCATCACAATCTTCCTCATACTATCTTCCTCCACACAAATGTCTTGCTCAAATCATCATCCTAACCTTACTAGAAAACCAAGGATGTCGGTTCGTCAAGTTTGGAAGCGAAAGACACCTTTACCAAAATCATCACCCACTCGTCACAATAACTCAACACCACCACCTTCAAGAAACACCACTCACTCCATTTCACCACCTATGAACTACCCACAAAGAGATCAAATCATCCACCAACTCTACACCGTCTCCTCACTCATTGATTCCCAAACATCCACACCATCCTCTCCACCCCATCCAATGGTTCAACCTCCTACTAATGCTCAAGTAGGTTGTCATGCTAGTTTTTGTCATTGTTGTCGGTACACCACCAACCACTTGCACTCATTGAGGAATGAAATTAATTTCATTCAATTCCTCATCACCCGTCTCATACCCCAATCACAAGTCCATCACCAAAATGAGTCACCATCTTCTTCGTTCTCACTCTTCAATTAATCACACTCTTGTGATTAATTTGCTTTAATAAAAAAGGTTCCCCTACCTTTTGAATATCACATCCTTTGAAGTCAAGAATCAACTACTAGTCTATCTTCATTAGATGCTTTAATATGTTATGTCTTGATTTTCATTATCTTATGCTTGTATTCTCATATATATAGTCCTTGTCCATAATATAGACTTACTCTTAAGAAAATTCAATGAACTTTATTTATGCTTCAAAATGTGTGGATTGAATCTTTAAGATATTTGTCATGCTATACTTGCTTGCACTTGTACCTCTAATCTTGTTTTGTAGCAAACAAATTATCGTAAGATCGATACCTTGGTGCCCCGAACAAGGGGGACTACAAATGGGGGATCTTAGTATCGTCGATTTTCTTTCTCTCTACCCAACTCGACGATCAACCTTTTTGGATTCGACAAAAAGGGGGAGAAGTAGAATTAAACTCATTAATAATTTATAAACCTTCAAATTTTATACTAAATGAGATTATATTTTGTCATCATCAAAAAGAGGGAGATTGTTAATACAAATAATGTCCAAAAACGTTATTTATATTTTTCGACCTCTCAATGTTTTGATAATAACAAAATGTGAAAACGTTTACGATAAAATTAAATGTTTATAAATTACTAATCATAAAATTCTATTTCTAAGATTAATCACTTAAGGTATGGATAAACAAATCATTAAACATGATTAGTGATCAAGAAAATAATTTTTCTTAAATCTTATACTTCCATAAAAATGTTTTTATAAAAATATAAAAACAAATTATTTATTCATTAAAAGAAATGTTTTATTAAAAACATAAAATTTGAATTTTAAATTTTCCCCCCAAAATGGAAGGTTCCATAACAGATACAACCTTCACCACAAAAGGATAAAAAAATAGAGCGGAGTCTAGCGGCGGCCCCCTTATATATAAGGGACCGCCGGGACCGCCGCCAACAACAGTCATTTTTTGTCCCCTATAAATACTGGGCCACCCCATTTTAAAAACAAACTTCCTCTTGCCAAAAATTCTATCAGATCTAGTTTTCTCTCTTCTTCCTTTCTTTCTAAAACACATATCTTGATCACTAACATTCCTTGATTTTGTTTTAAGTGATTAATTCTTTCTTATGCATCACAAAAACAAGTTCTAGAATTTAATATGCTACCGGTACACTCATATGAATTTTACTAACACCAGACATTCCAGAAAAGGCGACGAAGACCACACGTACACATCCGTAACGACGGAATAGACACATGTGACTGCTCACTCCTTAACTCGAACCGGGTAAAGATAAAATCATCTTGGGTTACCGACGATAGGTACCCGAATTCCTAAAGATCTAAGGGCGAACCTCACATTTTTGGGGTGGAATTTTGAGGGTTATTGTGCTAGTCATATAAATTCCTATCCATGGGACGCTAGTAATACTCGGTTTTCGTTGGTATGTGTCGTAAAAAAATTTAAATTTTGGTAAAAATCTCCCTTTTATGCTATGTTTCGATATATTACCCATCTTTTTAAGGACAAAGCAAATGACAAATGAAGAAATAGTTTCTAAGGCTTATTTTCCCCCCTACACTTATTTTGAACATTGTCCCCAATGTTCTCTGGAAGTACCCGTTAAAACGAATAATGGGAAAAGAAAACAAGGAAAAGAAACTAGTACTCCCCTGGTTTGCTCAATAATGGAGAAGAAACATGCGATAACTGGTTAAATCGTCCTCCGAGAATCATCCAATGAAACTTCCTAAGAACTTTCAAACTTCCCCTCATCAAATATAACATGTAATTAAAGACATAGACAACTATACCAAGCATAAAATGTGCGATTTACCAACATACATTATGAATTTAGGGTTTGATTCGATAGATAGGATGAAAGATCTGTTAAACTCCTTAGGTTTTGCAGGTTTATACAGAAGAATACATAAATTAAATGTTATGCAAGTTTTATTTTAAAAAATAATTAAAAACTTTGAGTTTTCTAAACCTGGGCGTTTGACGCCGTCAGGGTTGGTGTGACCCCGTCACAGGTGTTATGTTGACGGCTTCACTTGTTAATCATGACGCCGTCTCCACAGTCTGTGAAAACGAAATTTTTGTTTTTGATGAAAAATTTCCTGCACTTGATTCTGTAGGTTAGTTCCTGTGTAAATGGCTGCATAAAACCTGAGATTTAACAATTCAATCATATGACTCGATACTGACGCGAATTAATCTAAACAATTCATTTAACATGTTTGAATTTAGCTCAAAAGCCGAATAAGTTCCCCTACACTTATTGTTTGCAAAATACCTTTGATTGAAATTAAGACGAGGTTAAAGACAATACAAAGCATGATTACAAGATAATTCAAACATAATAAAACAAATGGAAAAGAATTAAAACACACATGACACTCCTAATTTGCGGGAAAAGTAAATTGGGTCGCCTCCCGAGAAGCGCTTTTCTTTATTTACGAGTCTTGTAGCTAGACTCGAAGCTACACGTCCTTACGTTACTTCTCCTTCGTCTTCCACTCCTTCTTCTTCTTCTGTAAGAGCATGGCACTCATCTTTAAAATTCTTGCTTCTCCATTGATTAAATTTCATCTCCTTTTATTGATGAAGTCTTATCCTTTCTTCCCATTCTAGGGTTAGCCTATTCACAGTCATAGTGGGAGCTATGGGTTCTATATCATTTTTGATTCCTTTTTCGACATGAGAAAGGGGTTCAGGTATCCTATAGAAACTTATCTTACTTTTTTCTGACTGTAGAGTTATGGTGCATGTGTCAAACTTTATTGAGGCCTTTGCCGTTGTTAGGAATGGCATTCCAAGAATGAAAGGCCTCTTTTCATTTTCCTTAATGTCCATATTTACAAAGTCCGCGGGTTATATATGTTCGACAACCTCTACTAACACGTCTTCGGCTATTCCTAAGGGATAGATATATGAGTGGCTAGCTAGTGAGAGTCTAATGTCGGTCTCGGTCGGTCTCTCGTCGATGAGTTTCATATAGGTGGAGTAAGGCATGACGTTTACATCGGACCCTTGATCGACGAGGGCATGTACATGCTTAAGGCCTCCTATGCTGCAAGGTATTTCGAAGTTTCCTCCGACGTCCTCCTTCTTTGTTATCTTCTTCTTGAGAATCGCTTCGTAAATAGGCCCTCGGGCAATACATTATACACTTTCTTCTTTTTCTTTCCAACTCGGGTTCCTGAAAGAGAGTTATTGAATTTGTTATTGTTTACTAGTCCCTTGATAAGCTTTTCATTTATCTTATGCTTCAGGTAATACGCAACAGGCTGAGAACAGGGTGCTTCAACGACTTCATCATTTTCAGGTGTTTTGACTGGCTCATTTTCGGTCCCGTTCTCAGCTCCATTCATTGCCTCGGCCTTCCTGACTGTCATTTCCGTTTCGGTAGGCATTTTAGTATTGTCGGGTGTCTCGTCTATCTTGTTATTCTCTTCATCTTCATTTCTTGCAAGGGAGATAGAGTTTACGTTCTTGGTGACGAGGAATTTGGCTTCTTCCCTTACCAATACTTTCTTAGGGGTTCTGCTGATCGTGAGCTACTTGTAAAGCTCGAACATTTCATTCCATCTTACCCAGTTGATTTCCTCGCGTTGCTTGAAGATGATGTTCTCGAATCTTTTCATCCTTTCGGTGTGCGCTGCCATGTAATCTCGTACTCGAGCTTCAAATGTAGTATCTAATGCTCATGGTTGAGGGCTTGGACATGTACGTTCACGAAAGGCAAAAGTGCCTTGTATTGGTGGTTCATTCTGATTTTGCGGACGGGAGTTAGGATGGACTGCATTGACATAAGCTTGAGGGGTGTGTTGAGCTCGGTGCGGGCGTCGGTCCTGACCCTCTTAGTAAGAAGTTGATCTAGTCTTCGAGCTCAAGAAGCCTCCGGTCAGGTGTTTTCGAGACGCCTTGAGGCGTGGAAATGGCTTTGACTGGTTTGACGAATTCTTTGGTTTCATCCCAACCTTCATGGTCGTAGAGGGCGAGGTTCTCAATAATTTCCTAAGATTCGTCAGTATTCTTGTCGCGGAGTTTGCCACCGGCGGCGCGGTCAATCTCGCACTTAAGATGAAAGGAGACATGATCATAAAAAATTTAGATTTGCAGCTAACGATCAATGCCATGATGAGGGAGTTTTTAGAGTAAGTCCTTGAAACGAGTCCATGCTTCGGATAAAGATTCTCCAGGATGTTATTGGAACATCAGGATATCGTTGCGAAGTTTTGCGGTCCTTTCCGATGGAAAGAATTGGGCAAGGAATCGGGTAGTTAAGATCCTCCCATGTCGAATGGATCCGCTAGAAAGGCGTTCAGCCAATTGCTAGCTTGATCGCAGTAGGGAAAATAAAATAGAACGCAGGCGCATATTTCTTTTCCTATTTCACCGTCCGGTCAAATGATCCCACAGTTTGAAGAAGTCCCTGAGTTGTTAATTTAAGATCCTCGGACCGAAGTCCATGGAATGAGCATCCGTTTTGCACCAACCGGATGATGTCGAATCAAAGAGGTACCACATTGTTCCCTACGGGGAGCTCGATGTTATTCCTATAAAGGAATACAGCCTCGTGGCTTGGTTTAGGAGTAGTCTCCTAAGTACGGATAGGATCTCGTACACCTATATTGTGGTTGACGAGAAATAGGTTAACGAACAATAACTAAACGAAGAAAAAGATAGACTACAAAAAGCTAATGAGTCGAGAAATTAAAATCTTACTTGAAAAGGATTCCAGCAAGTAGAACTAAGCATAAACTTTAATCAAAACCTAACTATATTCCCCAGGCGGGGCGCCAAAAACTTGATGTGCGGTATGTCCGTAGGAACTTCACACGAGAAGTTTACAACTCCCTAGGCAGTGCACCGAAATCGTTGTAGTGAGTATAGGCAGCTCGGAGGTTGTTATCGTTCACGTCGGGAATAGGTTAGGAAGGCTTGATCACGGTCTAGCAGAATTCTAAAGGTTGAAGGAAGATTATTTTTGTATTTTTGTATTTTATGGAAAGCAAGTAAATCATATAATTAGAGAGGGGTTTGGTTTTAGCTATTTAAACTAATAATATAATTCTACACTAATGGTGATAACAATAAGATAAAAGATTGTATCTATTTAATCATGTATTACTCCCTAGATTGTTTCTCCTAGTGTTGTTGCCTTGTCACCCTTGTGATGATCTGTGTAACTATTTCCTAAAGCATGAACGAATTACACGAACCCGCCGTCTACTTAGTATGCCGCTAGAGCAACGCACATGCAAGGTAGTATGAAAACTATTACACGACCCCTAGGAGTTTACTAAGTACATGTAAAATACATTAAAAGTAAATCAACCATATTAGGGGGCAAGGTAGTATGAAGACTGTTACCCAATGATATCCTTTCTACACAATCACGTTTCCCTAGACATATCAACAACTATTATAGACAGAAAGCTGGTTTTCTAAGACCTAACGTGCACATCCATCACAAAAGCAACCCCCTAAGATCTACTTTTAGTTTCATACAAGCCATAAAAAACACAAAAAGTAAGTTTAAGCCAAACATGTTAAAGAATAATAAGCAAGAATAATAAATTCAAAACAACACAAAACATATTGAATGATATAAGTAAACCTACTTGATTAAAACATGAATTAGAAATGAAGTACAATAGGGTTTTTAGGCCCTAAAATCGTCTCCTACAACTGCTAAACGAACTAGGGTTCGTACCCTCTTTTTATTTTAAAGTTACACACTCAAAACCTTAAATTCGGGTTTGTATATATAAGAAAATCGACGCGACGGCGTCGCGTTTTAGTCGTGACGTCGTCGTAAAATGAATCTTCTAGATCTGCGTTCGAGTCAGTACGAGCTGACGCCGTCTTGAAATGTGTGACGCCGTCACTTGATGAGTTGTGAGGGCGTCTAGTATAGCTTGTGACGCCGTCTCCAGGCTCTGTGAGCACAAATTCTCAAGAGCTTGTGTGGTCCCGGAGCTTTTTCCGTTTTCTTCTCCAAATGAGTCCAAGTCACGTGTAATTCATCCAAATGTCTTCTAAATGAGAAATACCTAAAAATGAACGATTAAGTACCTATTTTGGGCATAAACACACGATTTTGGGGGTTAAACGATCCTGAAAAAGTGTATAAAATGACACATCATCAACACTTTTACTCATGACACCAGACGCATGGCACGATGGGTACCTTGTGCTCTTAGAGCACTAAGTACGGTTACTCAAAACAAAAAGTGATGTCACGTCATGCCACCTCACAATTTCCTCCGTTCATGTATCTTATTATTCACCCACCAAAAAACCTTTTACTAATCACTCAAGCCTAAACACACTTTTGGATATCACCATACCTAATTAAAATACAAATTCAATACAAAAACCAATTAAAATAAATATATAAAAAAGTGCACTTCGACGGAAGCCAAACCCCTATGGTGGTGTCAGCTTGGCGTCGTGCCACCTCTGTTTGGCGCAGCCTTTGCGTAAACCCAACAACGCTGAATCATTTTATATTAAAATAATATATGTTTTGTTTAATTAAGAGAGAAAATACGTTAGCCATAACCTTCGTGAGACCGCGTTAACACTGAAGAGCAAAATGTGATTAAGCCTCAGTCTTTGTGGTATCCGCGTTAAAATTGAAGAGTAAAATGTGAATCATTGCTATTTTTAGTGCCATGTTAATACTTCAATTATCTTTCCTGGATGCCGATATTATCGGCAGTTGCTCTCATGATGATCAACCGATAATATTTTGTGTCACGAGTCGAAAAATTTTAAACTTTGCATTGTATTACACAAATTATCACGACGGAGAAAGTATTTATCAAAAAACTCTCATAAAACATAACTAGGCGTACGATTGAAATTGGAGAATCAAACCAGAATCACAAGCATGCTTAATTTTTGTATTTAATAATTAATAAAACTGCTAGGTGTTTAAATTATTTGGGTCCCTTGTTAGGTGTTCTTATTTCAATCTTGGTACGTGTTAGTTAAGTGCAACTAACTTGTCTTGCAAAATACTATATTGTATGCTATCTTGAAACAAAAGGATTGGTTGAAGTTCACCAATTATATTAACAACTTCCATAAACCTAATCCCTTATCTCGTACAACGGATATGCATAACGGAAAGTGTATTTGAATTTTGGTTGTTTTTCTTTTTTTATCTAAGTATTCGACTCGATATTGCGAGCCGACTAATCTCAGGGTGACTACCTTTCGTGACCACCCCCAAATGTACATATCTAGCGATGTTTGAACCATTGTCGTCTTGTTTGAAAGTCAAAGAATTTACCACTATGCCATTTGACGGTGGTTATTTTTTTTTAGGTTAGGTGTACTTGTGCAACCATCAAATACATTTCTCGATATATAAGCTCAAAATATTTAAGAAACATACTCTACGTGTCTTGAAAAATATACATTAGATGCACTCACATATACATATAATAATCAATCCGACAATCCGGTCAAACTTGTATTAGTAGTTGAAAACAAATCTAATCATTTACTTGATGTCTACATTAGGTTATGATGGATTCAGTAACAACAATAATTATAATGATAACAATTATTGGATGGTAATTGACCAATACACAAGCATCAGAGTATTAGACCTAAATTTAACATTCTTCACATTTTGGACACATTTCAACAGGACAACTTCTAACCTGTGTGTTATAACTAGAGATCCACAAATGCTTAAGTCTTCAAATGACTTTGAGCATTTTAAATATCATTAATTTATGGTGTAAAAAGTTTTTGCAAATAGTTATTACTACAATGGTAAAAGCTTTTAACAATAGCTTTTTAAAATAGAATTTCAAGAGTAGTTTAGTGTATGCATTAATTGGAACTACAAAGCTTCAAAGAGAACTAAAAGTCATTGTAAAAAACTTTTGAAAAAGCTCATGTATGCAATGCATAAAAGTCTTCCAAAGACTTTATGAAATATTGAAAAGCTTTAGAAAAAATAGTGCATTGTAGATGATTTTAGTTCATTCAATAATTGTGTTATTCATTTGCACCAAAAACATATCACATGAAAAGTTGGTTGAGTGCATGTGTATTCCTTTGCCTATTCAAGGAATTTGTACTTTAATATTGTACGGAGTAATGAAACTCACTCTAACGTGTACTCGTTGTCTATAATCTTATGTTTTTACTTTTTAAGTTAAAAACAAGTCTCATTTGAGAATGTAACAATGCCCAACAATATATTTATTATTTAACTTCTAAAGTTTTTTTAGTGTTTTGTCAAGTTTAAAAGTTGCCAACACATATTTAAGACGTAAATATGATGAAAAAGTGACACTATTTATATGCGAGGAATAAAGTGATTTTACCAATCAACTGTTCGACATGATATATGGTTATAGCCACGTGACGCCATAGTAAAGACATATGAGAATATTTGAAGTGATCAGTGGCAGGAGTCCAAGGAAAATTCGATCACGGAAGGAGGGCAAAAGCAATAAAAGGTTTTTGATGTAACGTTTAAACGATTGGTGTCGGGGTACATTAAGATAAATAACGACAACAAAAATGCTCCATTTCGATGTAATTATTATAGAAGTCGGGTTATTGAGTTTAAATAAATGAAAAAATAATTAAAATTATGTAAGTTGAGTTATTCGTTTTGCTTTTTGGTTATGGGGGTTCAATTTTCGATTATTCGATTTGGTTTTCGATTTTACCCAAAAAGAAATTTAATCTAATATACTGAATAAAACGAACAAACCGATAACCGAACCGATGAATATCCTATCTAAAAAAAAGTTGTAACCGTTTTAAATTTGTGTCTTGATAAGCCATAAAGTATCAAATCATACCAAGATTTCTACATACATATATGCAACTAATACAAAACTTTAAGAAAGAAACAAAATATAAAGTATAGAGAAAAGTTCATTTGCATACCAGTTTCTCCTCACATACCAAGGGACAAATCTCCACCATCAATTTGAGTTTGATCTAATGGTGATGATTAATCTAAGATTTAACTTTATTTAATAGATAAGATTAAACTTTAAAAAACATCTACCACCCCTTCTTACCTTTGTGTTTTTTAATTAAAACACATTTTCACCCTTATTTTTAAAAATCACATACCGCAAAAACCGTAAAACGTTAAGATTTATAAATTACACCATCGTGACGAGCATTTAATTATCTTTAAGTAGATGGGCACTTTCATATACTTTCGACAAACTTTTTTTTTGTCTTTTTGTCTTTTTTTTGTTTTTTCTCAGTATTTTGTTTGATATATCACTTGTGATATTACACTAATCTGTAAGTTAGAACACTTCACATGCTTTCGTAAAACGGG
>BQNB010151048.1:0-10917 GCA_026074375.1 Tanacetum coccineum
TCCTTCATTCAGACATGCTTCTGAATCATGAGTTTCTGCTTTAGTTGTCTACAGAACATTTGGAATCAAGTTTATAGTTAAGTTTAAACATTAAAATCCATGCTCGACACCTAAAAAGCATATTGACAGACATAATATTTCACAAGAGACAGATGGGTAGCTTTTACCTGCATCACGAGATCAAAATCAATCACTTTTGTAGCATATGTTTCCTTTTTATCTTTGTTATTCACAGCAATCTGCAAGCACAAAAGTAGATCTTACGAACAAATTCCAGATTAAGATAGTAAGATGAAGATTAAAACCCAAGGGGCCTACAACGATAGTAATACCAGATCCTGTTGCGTCGAATAACACAGACTTGACATGAATATGGCAGCTCGACTCCAGCGCTATTGGCAGCATCAAGTATGTAACAATCAACAGGTGCATCAAACTCATTCTCATGATCACCATCAGGTCCCACGAGCTTAACCTTGTATGTAGCCTTACAAGTTGTCCTGAATGAAGAGTGATGGAAGAGTGATGGACGCCATGATGATCTGTATACAAATGCAAATAATACATTAGTGATGAAGTTTAAGACGCAATTAGGCAGGATATATATCCGAAAAATATGGTGCAATCAAATTTTGATTGTTTTGAAAAGCAAGCATCTTCACTATTTATAATAAAACCAGTAACATCGAAATTTATATCACAGATACCTACTTTCAAAATAATGTTTATACGCATATGTTTAAGCTTATAATCAAATATGTGACCTAGCTACTACTAATATAGTGTAATACAAAGAGCTAAAGCTTAATAATCAATACCTTCACTGCCACAAGTGTGCCGTTGGTGAAGATTCCCTTGTAAACTGTCCCAAACCCACAAGAACCCAATTCGATGGTGAAGTTGTATGTGGCTGTTCTTAGCTGTTGAGAGGTGAAACGAATAGGCTTTTCTCTTTCCATATCGTTCAGGAATTTGACCATGCTGAGGGGAATAAAGCGAGAGTCATTATTAAACGTCTGTGTTTGCATGTTAGATCTTCTATTACTTGCTTTTTGTGAGCATGCATATCCTTATAACAAAACCTGCCACCACAAACTATCAAGATTAAGAATGTGATAGAAATTAAACCTGCAAGCTTTTGGCCAAGTGGTATCAAATGTGTTCCAACAAACAAATGATTGTTCGTTCAAGCTCCTATTTGATAAGAGAGTGCCAAAAATTTGCAGTAAATAAAAGTTAGTTGCTGAAAAGTTATAACCAACAGTGTTCATTGTGATGCATATATAAAAAATGGGATAACTTGGCTACAATTATTGTAGTTAACTTGGCTACAATCCCTTTCACAAAATACACAAGAAATGACTCAGGGACCCACACAGAAGACTCAAGGGCCCACTTTCAGATACAGGACCCACAATTTATAGCACAAATTGTAGCGAGTTAGCTACAATGAATTGTAGCTAATATATTCCCATAAAAAATCCATTCATAAAAAGAGAGGTTGAACTTACCAATAACAACTACGAAAACAGCCAAAATAATGAAAACTGCAAAACAGAAACTATTAACATCAGAAAGCTGCTGCGGATACAGGATTCAAAATTAAAAGTAATTATCTCCAAAATAATTTCCTAGGTTAAAGATATTAAAAGTTGTAATTATCTCCAAGATAAAAAAAATTCAAAATTAAATGTTATGTGTGTGCCATGTCATCGTTGAGGTGGCGTATAGTCACTAAATCATATTTATACACTCATAATTAGCCCCATATATAAGTTATAGATATTAAAACTCTTTCCTAGTTTAAACATAACATTTTTTAAGCTAGAAAATAAGTTTGTGCTAAAAATCTATGTAAATTGATGAATAAATAACTAAAATTATGTAATTCGGGATATTCGTTTCGGTTTTTAGTTATGGGGGTTCGGTTTTTGGTTATTCTGTTCGGTTTAATCCAATTTGGATTCCGATTGGTTCGAATTTCTTTTATACCCAGATTTTAAATTAAGTAAATTAATCGAACCAACTAAACAAAACAACCCGATAACCGAACCGATGAGCACCCCTAAATAGAGTACATAGTTTTTTTTCTTCATATCGACTTAATCTTCGGCTTTTCAGCTATAAATCCAAAGGAAAAGTGGGTCCATAAATTGTGACTAACGGGTCTATAAAGTACCTTGCATTTATATTGAGCTTAGTAGGGTTGATCGGTTCGGTTAATTTAAAAAAAATGGTATAATCGAAACCGAATCATATTCAAAATGGATTAAATTGAACCGAAAAATCGAAAACCAAATTGAATAAAATTTAAACTAATTTTATATGTTTTTTTACATTTAATTATATAAATTTTTAGAAGAAAAAAATTGAAAGCTTAAAAAGTATTTTTTTTATCAGAATATAATTTAAATGATTATATATATATATATATATATATATATATATATATATATATATATATATATATAGGAATGTAAAATAAAAAGACAAATATTGGTGAGAATATTAAAAAGAAAACTTTTTTTTTTAAAAAGTTCTCTGAAAAATTTCCAAAAACATCCATTAAATCATGTATGTTGGTCTACAACTTTTGTAAAAGAAGTTTTATCTAATCTTGAGTTTTTATAAACGTTTTTTTAATGACACAAAAAATTTTTGATGCACAAATTTTTACGATTTTGTTATAGTTTGATGCGCAATAAAAATGTTAGAGCAAAAAAGTCAAACGAATTTGGGTACAAAACGAATTTTTTGATGAACAAAAAACCGATTTAATGCACAAACGTTTTTATTTTATAATTTATTTCGGAAAAACAAGTCTCACTTTAGAATAAACTTCCTTTACAACTTTATTCATGCACCAACATACACGATCTTGTGGAATTTTTTTCAGAATTTTTTGTAAAACTTTTATTAAAAAGATAAATACTATTTATCCTCCCATACTAATATTTGTCTTTTTATTTGATCTTTATCCTATATATATATATACATATATATATCTATAACATATATATGGGGCTAACTATGACTGGATTAATATAAAATAGTGACTTGGCGCCACCTCAATGATGACATGGACACTATTTTTGCATTTATTTCCGGAAATTTCTAAAAAATACTGGTCAAGATTCGAACTTGAGTCCTGAACTTAGGATGAAACCTTCTAAACCAATGGAGCCAAGTCATTGGTTGTGATCAATTATCCAAAACCAAAGTAATATCTTCTGAATAATTCATAGGCATCCCAACATACGCCTTTTTTTTATCAAAACCCTAAATCATGTATCTGCTATTCCAAATAGATACGCCTGTATTTTTATCAAAACCCTAAATCCTGTATCAGCTATCCCAAATACATACGTCTCATTTTTTTAGAAAACCCCTAATGATCCTTTATCAGCTATTAAAATCTTTTCCTCATTTTTTGTTTTGGTTTTGATTCTCAGTATTGTGTGGCTTATCTGGAACAAAGGCCACTATACTCTATAATTAACAACCACCATGGAAGGTGAGGTATTGTTCATCGATTTTCCTTTTTATTATTTCTGCTATTAATAATTAATCTTCACTGTTTTCTTTTGGAACTAATTTTGTGCAGGATATAATGATATGTACCGACACAAGTATATACACAATTACACATGCATGTTAATGATTCATTAATTTGTTGGAAGTGGTTACATTGGTCATGAATTCAGTGATGTTTATACAACACTTGGAAGTGAGGTGAGCATTGCTAATCCTTTTTGGCATATCTTACTGAAAAGTTACTTTCAAGCATGCTCCCGTTTTTTCTGATAGTGTTTAACCTCATGCAATGGCAACCATTTATTACTATCTCATAATCAATTGAACTCAGAGAAACACGACTCATGTAGAAAATATATGGACATGTTTTTGTTTTGAATTATATGTATTTGTTGTTTAATGCATTTGATCATTTTCAGTAAGTGATATATTTTTTCCCCAAGGAAGCAGTAGCAGTTATCGAAATAGCATCTTCTAGAATGTCTACACAATCATAAGTCGGATTGGCTAAAATGGCTTGTTTCCAAAAGTCCGCCAGTTAATATACCTTTGGACTTTCTTTTACATGAAAAAAAAAAAAATATTTTTTAAAAACCCCCTAAAAAAATTTCCCCTTTTTTTCTTGCAAACGTCACAACTTCTTACACATTTTTACCTTCTACAGTCTAGAGAATTCAGCAACTTTAGTCAGGAGTGGTTTAACAGATCAAGGAACCTACAAAAAGGGTAAAGAGATACAGTAGTTTCATGAAGAAGATGAAGTTGTGAAAGTTGACATGCCACGGAAACCAGGTGCAGCAATAGATGTTTGTACGCTTTCTCTGTTCATACCAACTTTATATCTATGCATGATTTAAACCTACCAATTAATAACTTCGATATGTTACTGTTATTATGAAGCAATGTAGCTATGTTTTTTAAGTGTTACATATGCAATAACTTTAATCCTTATTGATTTGTTAGGAAAGAATGATCCGGATTTAGCTGTCGAGGTTTTTAACCTGTTAAAGAGGGATGATGGGGTTAAGGATTTGAGGGGTAGTTAGTTTCTTGTTGCTCATGTTTTGTGGAAACAAGGGAGGTTTAAGCTATTGCGGGCTAATTTCGTGCAGATACTGCAAGATGAATGTATGTTTTTATTTAGGGTGTACGAGCTGTTTCGTGATGGGTTTGTTTTTAGATAAGTTGCTTATCAACTTCTCTCCTGCAAGATTATATTTCCTATTTATAATAAGCGAACTTCACACATATATAATTAGACAAACATTTTGAATAAGCAATCAAGGCACACTACTGCTATTTTTTGTATTGTTTGGACAGGATTTATCTGGAAAAGCAGCCTAAGCAATAATAGCAAGAAGTTTATATAATTTCTATAATAAAATTCATACATTTCCCTGTTGTTTCAGTCATTGATGCCGAAAGGGAGCTTGGGGTGACAATTACATTCTTATTTGTTTGTGTTTAAGGTATAAATAATAATCAGAATGTACAACTTGCCATCATTAAAGGATTTCAACAGAACAACAAATAATGTCAAACCGTCTAACGATTTAAAAAAGTTCCATCACATTGTCTAAAACATCAGACAGTTACACACTTAAACTAACAATAAAACAAAAAAAAATTGGAAGCAAACCCGCTCATTGGGCGGGTTATGTAACTAGTGTATATATATATGTATATATATATAGAGGAGGGTTATTGTAGTGTAGTAGCTTAAAGTTGTTAAAATAAAAAGTGATCTTAACCATTGAATCTATTAATTAATATGTGATTTAATTAATAGTAGATACATGAAATTAAATCTTATACATAAAAATTAATGTACAACCACAAAAAAAACTTGATACGCCATCATTTATAGCTGATACATATGATACATAATTCTGCTTCACAAAAGACTATTAATAAAAATATACATTTTATTCGCAAATTGAATGATACACTCTTACAAGTTACATCTGAGTTAACAAATAAATGCTAAACTATGATAAACAACTGATACACAAAAAACTTGTATTACTAAAAATCGCGAACCAATTGCTCGTACACGAACCAAAACCTCCAACAACTCGTACACGAACCAACAAATCGTACACGGACAAACAACTAATTAAATAATGTGACATTTGTCCAATTTTTATTGCTTCTCACTTTAACAACTTTAAGCACCTACACCATTTTAACTAGATTATATATCTATAACATATATATGGGGCTAACTATGACTGGATTAATAGGAAATAGTGACTTGGAGCCACCTCAACGATGACATGGACACTATTTTTGCATTTATTTCTGGAAATTTTTAAAAAATATTGGTCACGATTCAAACTTGAGTCCTGAACTTAGGATGAAACCTTCTAAACCAATGGAGCCAAGTCATTTGTTCTGATCAATTATCCAAAACCAAAGTAATATCTTTTGAATAATTCATAGGCATCCCAACATACACCTATTTTTTTTATCAAAACCCTAAATCCTGTATCTGCTATTCCAAATACATACGCCTGTATTTTTATCAAAACCCTAAATCCTGTATTAGCTATCCTAAATACATACGTCTCATTTTTTTAGAAAACCACTAATGATCCTTTATCATCTATTAAAATCTTTTCCTTTATTTTTTGTTTTGGTTTTGATTCTCAGTATTGTGTGGCTTATCTGGAACAAAGACCACTATACTTTATAATTAACACCACCATGGAAGGTGAGGTATTGTTTATCGATTTTCCTTTTTATTATTTCTGCTATTAATAATTAATCTTCACTGTATTCTTTTGGAACTAATTTTATGCAGGCTATAAGGATATGTACCGACACAAGTATATACACAATTACACATGCATGTTAATGATTCGTTAATTTGTTGGAAGTGGTTACATTGGTCTTGAATTCAGTGATGTTTATACAACACTTGGAAGTGAGGTGAGCATTGCTAATCCTTTTTGGCATATCTTACTGAAAAGTTACTTTCAAGCATGCTCCCGTTTTTTCTGATAGAGTTTAACCCCATGCAATGGCAACCATTTATTACTATCTCATAATCAATTGAACTCAAAGAAACAAGACTCATGTAGAAAATATATGGACATGTTTTTGTTTTGAATTATATGTATTTGTTGTTTAATGCATTTGATCATTTTCAGTAAGTGATATATTTTTTCCCCAAGGAAGCAGTAGCAGTTATCGAAATAGCATCTTCTAGAATGTCTACACAATCAGAGCGGATTGGCCAAATGGCTTTGTGTCAAAAGTCCGCCAGTTATTATACCTTTGGACTTTCTTTTTACATGAATTACCATCTCTGCAAACGTCTCAACTTCTTACGCCATTTTTACCTTCTACAGGCTAGAGTCATTCACAACTTTAGTCATGAGTGGTTAAAGATCAAGGAACCTACAAAAAAGGTAAGAGAGACAGCAGTTTCTGAAGAAGATGAAGTTGGTGAAGTGACATGCTCGGAACCTGCTACAGCAATTGATGTTAGTAAGCTTTCTCTGTTCATACCAACTTTACATCTATGCATGATTTAAACCTACCAATTAATAACTTCGATATGTTACTGTTATTATGCAGCAATGTAGCTAAGTTTTTTAAGTGTTACATATGCAATAACTTTGATCCTTATTGGTTTGTTGGGAAAGAATGATCCGGATTCAGCTGTCGAGGTTTTTGACCTGTTGAAGAGGGATGATGGGGTTAAGGATTTGAGGGGTAGTTAGTTTGTTGTTGCTCATGTTTTGGCGAAACAAGGGAGGTTTAAGCTATTGCGGGCTATTTCGTGCAGATACTGCAAGATGAAGGTATGTTTTTATTTAGGGTGTGCGAGTTGTTTCGTGATGGGTTTGTTTTTAGATAAGTTGCTTATCAACTTCTCTCCTGCAAGATTATATTTCCCATTTATAATAAGCGAACTTCACACATATATAATCAGACAAACATTTTGAATAAGCAATCAAGGCACACTACTGCTATTTTTTGTATTGTTTGGACAGAATTTATCTGGAAAAGCAGCCGAAGCAATAACAGCAAGAAGTTTATATAATTTCTGTAATAAAATTCATACATTTCCCTGTTGTTTCAGTCATTGATGCCGAAAAGGAGCTTGGGGTGACAATTACCATCTTATTTGTTTGTGTTCAAGGTATTTTTAGTAATTTTGTAGATTCAGTCAAAGCTTTTGGTTGGTTAAAATTGGCTTAATTTATGGTTGATTGAACTTGCAGCATTAATTCGCTTTAAGTTGTTGCTACTTTTTTTAGACCTGATGATGTATCATGAACAAACTATAAAGAGTTAAATAAGAGCATATCTCAATTCTGAATATGATATTAATTTATGCAGGTTTATATTGTTTTTATTGGATCGATGCCTCAACACCCATACTCGCTTGCATTTCACAATTCTGAAATTATTAAAGATATTGATCCTCCTAGGTATATCTTTGTATTTAACTTTGAGATTTTGAAATTATGATTTCTTTATTAATCAAGAATCTATTGATTATCCATGTTTTAAGGTCCTCATCCTTGGCGATGGAGGAACTGGTATGTCGTTACCGCGTGTACCTCAAAGGTATAGCTGTTTCATTAAATGAATCTCCTAATCTTTCAATCGTGAACACTCTTAAAGCATCCCCAGCAACAGAAACCACACCTTCAGCACACTGATCGGATGAAGCTGGTACGAAAATGCTTCTGATTTTAGGTTTCACATTTTCATGTGAATCCTTATATAACTGCGTGTATTATTCGCAACTTTTAATTAACAAAAGCATATGCAACACTATCTCCTACAGCTGATTATCTGAAACATGCTATCATACGGCATTAACAGTATCCAAACACCCTTTTTACAGCAGAAAGGTTGTTTGGATGCTACTAAAATAGTATCCAAACACCCATGTTGCAGCAGAAAGGGTGTTTGGCCGCTGCTAAAACAGTATCCAAACACCTCTGTTGTAGCAAAAATAGTGTTTGGTTACTGCTTTAACAGTAGCCAAACACTCTTATTATCTGGATTTTTAATAAGCTCTTAAGTTCAATCCTTATGTACTTAGCCACATGAACTTATTCCTCATCTAAGCTTCTAAGTTGAGGTGCGTTAGCTTATAAGGAATTAAGAATGAGTTTATCAAATTTTTTACAACCTCATCAGCCCACCAAATAAACTAATAGGTTATTGGCTTGAACAAATGCCACTTACCCTCATTAGGAAAAATTTAGTATATCATATCATATAAGCATAACCGCGTGAATAATACCTCCAAACTAAAATAGATTTAGTTTTAATGTCTTCTTATCTTCCTAAAGTTATAATCGTCTACATAAGACTATAGCTTAAATTAGACTTGGGTTTGGGTTTGAGGTACTAATTTTGGTATTTCATTTCATTTATGATTTGCGTCCCTTTGCTTTCAGGTTTGGTGATCTTCAAGGTTTAAACAAGCAAGAAACCGCTGAAATATTTGGTAAGGATCAAGTTTACAATTGGCCGAGAAGTTACGCAGTTCAACCGCCTAATGGTGAAAGCTTGGAAATGTGTTCAAAAAGAGTTGTTGCTCAACTTATGGCTGGAAAGCATGCGATGGTTGTCGCACATGCAAACTCCCTGAGCTCTATTATCATGTATCTTATTGATGATTTAACTAAAACACTTCATGCAGTATTTATCTCTTAATGATCTAAAAATGATTTTGGTCAAGTCGCTCATACTTTGCCTAGCCGTAGTGAATCCATCAAGTTGCTATGGTCTCAGGGTTTATAAAACTTATTTACTATATAGTATTAGGTATATATTATATATTATCATATGATGACAAACTTTATCTTTTTTTATATGTCCATTAAGATCATACTTATTTAGCTAAGTAGTGTTATTTGTTGATCTGTAGTGTGACCACCTTCAGTGTAACCACCTTCAGGACACGCTATTACATGGAAGGCGTGGGATTAGAGAGTGAATCTGGTGGGAGGACAACCAGGGAAAGAACTATTGAAGTACGACACCATCTTGTGATTCGTGACAATGTGAAGGAAGTTATGTTTTACAATTAAATCTTTTGGTTGGCTTGCTATTTTGTTAAACATGTTTTATGATTGCATGGTGGTTCAGTATTTTGGTGACATGGTGACTGAATCTTGAATTGATATTTTGCTTTTATACTTTATATGTACTTTTTGCTGTTGAAGTATCTTTTAGTTTTATTTGAAGTATAGGTACGCATCATGGAGCTATATTTTTAATTAGGACTAATGTTTTGGACATCAGAGTGTTGCAATGAAACATCAGACTTAACTCCTGAACTTAAAGGCTAATGCGGAAAAACAGTCTAAGTCACTGGAACAACGGGCTCATGCTGTGGGACTTCAGAGTTATACCGAAACTTATGAAATTTAATGACGAAACTGATACTGAACCCTTATAAGTAGGAGATTATCATCAAATGTACCATTACAAGTATAGTCACGGTTGCGCTATCTCTAAGTAATTTAGTATTAAATTGTTCAACCAAATACAAAAGTTACGAAAATGTGCATTTGTACATAGAAAGCATGTCGTATGGGTCAACAATCTGTCCTGTCAACCCATTTAAGCTTTAAAAAGGTTTAAATAATTTTATAGTTGAAAAGTGAAATAGTGTAAAAGAGGGGTGGGTTGAACGGGTTAATCTGTCAACTCAGATCGGTAAAAGGGTCAACCCAATGGGTTTACATAAACATAGCAACCATTAGAACTAAACGACAAATATTGTCTCAAAAAGCCCGTCTGGTACTTATGCGTATATGGATTATGAATTGGGTTGGATTTTTTATGCATCAAACAAAAGGTTTGATGCTTTGAAACGACAGACTAATGTTTTGGGATATCAAAATGTTGCAATGAAACATCAGACTTAACTCTTGAACCTAAAGGTTGATGCAGAAAAACGATCTAAGTCACTGAAACAACGGGCTGATGCTACGGGACTTCAATTATACCGAAACTTAGGGATTCTAATGACGAAATCGACACTGAACCCTTACAAGTAAGAACCCTTACAAGTAAGAACCCTTACAAGTAAGAGATTATCATTAAATGCACTATTACAAGTATATGTTTCTGCACTATATAGCGAAAGTTTTATGAACCGAACACGCCCGTCGGGTACAAAAAATTTGAAACTGTAATGACCCGATATTAAGCACACCAAAACAGACCAACCCGGACCTAATAAAACACTTTAATATGAACAGAAATACACCCACCCAAAAATAACTAAACAATACAGATCCGTTCTGCTCAATTGGATGAGACACTCGCAGCTATTAAGCCAAACTCACACACACCTCTTATTTAAACAAATTTCTAAAGCCAACCCGCCCGTCGGGCGGGTTA
>BQNB010151049.1:0-15953 GCA_026074375.1 Tanacetum coccineum
TAACCTGATTAATATACATGCTACTTTTGGAAATTAAACTTAAATCAATAATTTTTATGTAGTATATAGCAGAAACTTTAGCCTTAGTTCAAATTTATACTTGAATTTTTCAAAAAGACGTTTTCCAAATATTAAAAAATTCAAAAAATAATAATAATAATAATAATAATAATAATGAAAAATGCAAAAATATAATAAATATAAACTGTGGGTTGATAAAAGTTTGCTGTATCTTGCCGGCTCACAACCGATGTTGCAGCCTTCTAAAAGGTCGAGGGTTACAAATTGCATAAATAGTTAATATTAAGTGTGAATAAAAGATCTCTTTTTGTTAAATTCAAATATGCTTTTGAACTTTGGCTATTCTATTTTATAAGCTATGTATATACGGAAAACCTGAGAGTTTTTGAAACCTAAGGTCCGTGAGTCCCGATACTAGTCTCTGTGGGGTGTCAAAAGCCTGGTCACTTAACCGCAAGGTTGGGATGTGCCGAGACGAAAGTCGCTACATGGGATGATCTCGCCTTCAAACTCATTATTCTCGGGTGGAACGTGAAACATAGAGTGTTGCAAAACGTTGATCCATGGTTGAAATTCAAAATAGCACATACACCTTAAGATATAAATTGTCGGGAGTGAAAAGTTTACAAGTTGCAAATATGAGTAGTGTTAGCATCTTAACTCATAATTAACGGTGATTTCGTTTTAAGCTTGGTTTGGAATAAGTGAAAAGTCGGGAACGATGAATTTATCCTTTTTGGGGCATTCTCGGATCGAAATGCATCTTGTTCTATGATCCCTTAAAGTTATAAAATAACGAAAGTCAAACATTCTAGTTAGTTGATTAATATGAAAAATGAAAATTACAAAAAGATGTGTAGGAATAAGTGTATATACAAAAATGGTAAATATGGGGATTTTCAAAACTTATGAGTCTTTAACTCCCTCGATGAACACATAGCTACTTTTCAAGGTTATTAGTCGAGGGGGATTGAGATTCTTAGTTTTCTAAATGCTTACTTCATAGCATTGCGTGAGGACACGGCAATGTCTTAGTATGGGGGATTTTTGGTATGTGTTTAATTACCCATACCTTTTACCTTTAAAAACAAGCTAAAATAACCAAAAACGGACTTAAAATGCCAAAAATATGCTTGTTTTGCTAATTGTGTTATGCAGGAACGGATATCTAAGAAAAGGACGAAAAACAAAGCCAAAATGACAAAACCGGACACGGAATGGAAAAGCAAAGTCAACCAAAGTCAAAGAAATGGTCAACTGCAAAAAGTCAACAGTCAAAGTCAAAGCCGACAATGAAGAATACTTAATAGGTCAAACCCGAACCCATCTGATGGGCCGGGAAAGCCAAATGAAGAAAAATAAGTTTAGGGGCCAAAATTGCCAAGTCCCTAACTTATTTAATGAAGGAAATGAAGAAAATACTTGTAAGGGACTCATACTGCCAATACACCAAAGATATACTACAAGGGTTAATCCTGCCAACAGTTAATACTTGTACTTCACAAGGACTAACTTTGCAAACGACTATATAACCATGAGGGACTATCTTTGCCATTTCCTAAAACTATCATACACCACAAGGACTTGTGGTGTAATATGACAATACACTTTGGGGGACTAAAGTTGCCAAGTCCCCAAAGTTTAAACCTGTTACAAGTACTGTACATCTTCCAACTCGTTTTCCCGCCCAACTCATAACCCCCCAAACCTGTCCCTCTCATCCCTCGTTGACCTCCCCACATCCCTCCAAACCTATCACTAACCTAAACCCTACCCCCCACATGGTCCTTGTCCACGCTGGCAATCCAAAGTACCTCATTCGATCAATGGTTGAAATTTTTTTGAGTGGGCAACAAGAAAAATGAAGGGTTCAGATTGGTTTTGTGTTTATACACTCACAACAAACACAAGACGGGTAAATGTCTCTACAAAGAAGCACACATTCAGAAGAAGACAAAGGAAAAGAGGAGAGACCCTAGCTAGTTTTTCTATAAAAGCCTTTGTAAGCCCTTGAGGCAACCAGTTAGAATTTTTAGAGAGTAGTTTTTAGAGTTCAGTTTTAAGTTTTTAAGTAGTCCAACTTTTATGTACTTGTAATCTTTTTAATGAAAATTCAGATTTAAGTTTCAAATTGTGGTCCAAGTTTTTGTTTCTTTTAAGCTCACTTTTAAGCTCTCATATAAGTTGTCATATAAACTGTTTACATTTTTGTACAAGAATTAAGAAAAGGAAACTAAAAAGAAAGAAAAAGGTGTGCTGATTTAAGCTAATGGATGATTTAAGCTCTCATATAAGTTGTCATATAAACTGTTTATTTATAAGCTTGGGTAGGTCTTAGAGCTTATTTAGGTTCAATACACTCCTGTTTTGAGCAAGGAGTCAAGGTACATCTCTTTTTAAATTTCTGCCTTTAGTTACTGTAGCATAGCTTATTTTCAGCTTATTTATGTCTTTTTGTGCTTATTTGTGTTTAGTTATGCTTAAAAATGCCTTTTAGTTGCTCTTGTTTCATTTACTTGTCAATTGCTTAAAACTGCCTAGAAAGCTTATTTCTGCTGTTAGCTTATTAGCTTTTTCAAGTGCTTATTTGTTTTTGCTTTTTACTTTTTATTATTTAATATTGCATGTTTAATACTTGTCTTTAAAAATTTGTGTTTAATTTAGTCTTTATAAGTGTTAAAATCCGTTTTAAAAAATATAAATGGGTGTTTGGGTTAAGCCCAAAATGGGTCAAAATGGTATGGTCATGGGTTGTGGTCATGTTGCCAACTTTGATTAGCATATTAAGCTATTGTGAGTCCGTTTTCAAAAGTTTTCAAGTCTAAAAGTTGTTTTTCAAGTTTTCTCATTGATTTCTTAAGTCTGTTGTTTTTTTTAAAGGATCAAAGAGCTTATTTGGATAAGCTCTTGTAAACCTGAGTTGTAGTTTCAAAGTGTGTTATTTTTTAGTGTCAAAAATTAGCAGTCAAGTCTAATTGGTGTCATTTGCAATTCGTTATAAACTGTCAACATTTTTTTAAGTTTTTCAAAAGGTCAAAATGTGTCCCATTTTCACTCTAAAAAATCAGAGGGTAAACATTGTTGTTAGGTCCTAATTTTTTATACATAAGTTCATTTTAACCTACTTTTAATCTGTTTCTCATTGCTTTTTTGATTTGAGCTTATTAGGTTACTTATTTTTAAGCTAACTTTTGCACAAAATCTCTTTGGAAAACTGCCCTGGTGCTAAGGGCTTGCCTTTAAGCCCACTGTTCTAGCTTATTAGTGAACCTTAGCTCAAGCTTTTGGCTTTTCTGAAAAGCCAATAAGCTCTTTTATAAGTCCCCTTATTTGTAGACCTTAGTTTGGCCTCTAGGTGGCTTAAAATGAAGCTCAAATTAGGCCCTTGACTGTTTCATTTAGTTAGTGTAGTAAATAGCTTAATTTCTTTTCTAGCTTATTAGGTGCTTATTAGTGGTTGATTTTAGCTCTTACTTGCTTATTAGGATTGTTTGTTGCCTGTGTTTGCTTATTGTTCATATACTTTGCTTATTCGTGTGCTAAAAGTCAAAATCAAAAAGCCATATTAAGCCTTTAAGCTCATAAGCCCTATGCCATCTTTGACCCCTTTTTCTGGCTTATTTTTAGCTTTTCACAAATAGTTGTAGTTATGAAAAATGATAAGCTCAAGGTGCTTAAAAAGTTTGTATAAAAAGTTTTTCTAAAAAAAAGGGATAAAGGGAAACCCGGGTGAGCAAGACTCGAACCCGGGTCTCAACCCTCATCAACCCTCTTTTATACAAACACCCCTAACGCTGTGCCCTTAGGACTTCTTTGTTAGAAGCCCAAGTGGTTATTAATATAACCACGTTTTGGCCAATAAGCCTTTCAGCCCTTGTGGGCTTATTCCTGGCTTATTTATAAGCTGTGGGTTCAAGTTAGTATTTTTCCTAGGATAGTTGTAGCTTAATCTATTTTTTTGTATTTTTTCGTAATTTTTACTGTTCATTTACTAATTTTTATAATTTATTTTCTTTTAAACTGTTTTTAATTCATATAAAATAGAAAAATTATCAAAAAAATATTTTTCTTTTTTAGAAAATTTTCTTTTATCATCTTTTACTTAGGAAAAATATAAAAACTTTTGTAGGGTCGTTTTTGCAAAATCTCACTTTTTAAAGAACGGGATTTAGCCCCGTTTTTGTTTTTTTCATTTTAGAGCTCGTTTTAACTCCGTTTTCGGTCTAGTCTTTTTCATTCTTCATTATTAGTCCCCTAGAGTAGATTAGAAGTAAAAATTTCTTTGTAGGGTTAATTTTTAAGATTTTAAGTTTTTGACCCCTTGTTCGGGATTCCTGCTCTCGTTTTTAAGTATAATTTCATAATTTTTAGGTTTTTCTCAATCGTTTTTGCTTATTATTGATTAATTTAGCTTTCTAAACTCCCAAATCATTAATCTCATTCAAACTCCAATTTTCCGACTGTATCGATTCTCAAGCACAGCCTCGCTGGGGATAAACGACCCGGGGATATTCTATACTACTTCTCGGTTTCATTGATTATTTTTAGATTATACTTATTATATATATTTTATTATATATTATATATATAAGAGGTGTTAGTTTAAAACTCAACCAATCAAGTAGCTTCTGACGTATTTTGATAATTGTACATTTATAAAAATAGTCAAAATCGATTTTTTTTTTCTCAGATAAGCGGCCCCCTTAAAATTAAAAGGACCGGCCATGTTAAAGTGGGCGGCCCCCTTATATTTAAGGGGACCGGCCATTAATTTCGCCAAACAAACCCCTTTCCGCGTAAAACCCAAATCCAAACACTCATTCTAGTTCTCCTTTTTTTCTCCTGCTACTGTGTGACGAAAACAACAACCCAAAACCACCAAAATTCAAACTTTCAAACACCCATTCGACCAAAATTCGCAAGGGGCAAACACCTACAACGTAATTAACAACCTTTATTGTAAGATTTCTTATACTTTTCTTTTTTAATTTCATCCAATTTTGCTCTTAATCAAAATTGGGTAGTTTTTCAATTTTTGTGTCTTTGATATTTTTATAATTAGAACTAGGAAATCCATAACTATAATGATTCTCGTAGTCATAGGAATTCAAAAATTTTAATAGGATTGAGTCACAAATTTGTTTATTTTAAAAAAAAAATTAACTAAGAAATTTCAAAACAAAAGTCTATACATTGTTGATTCATACAAAAAACAAGTTAAAATGATTATACATTGACTATCGAAACATACATACCTAAATGCTTATTTTTCGAATCAATGAGTAAAGTTTTATAAAAATAAAAGGGTGTTTGGTTCGTTTCTTAGGATCAATTTTTAGAGTCAAAATTACCATCACTATAGTTTTGTCACTTGTATAAACCCATAACTAACTTGTATAAGTCATCAAGATATATAATTCATATATATATATATTGATACATTTTATAAAATGTATAAAATAAAGGGGCGTTTAGTTTAACGTTTTAAAACATAGTCTTGAGTCAAAACAAACACCATTTCATTCTTGTCATGTCATACGTAATGAACTCACATTGGTCGACAATATACAACTTACTATATATTTTTTCGACGATCTTAAGTCTTGTGTTGATAAAGGAGCGTTTGGATTATTTTATTAAAATTTAATCCACTCCCTACTTATTAAATCACAATACTTGACAAGACCACACTAGATGTCGAAATATATAATTCAATATATATTTTTTGAAATTCTAGATTGAGTCAAAAATAAATTAAGGAACATATGGATTACTTCTTAGGTTTGTATTTTTGAGTCGAAGTAATCCTTGTCCCACAAATGTCATTTTTAAAACTTTATTTTTTTTCTTATAGTAATATTTTATTTTGTTGTTATCTTGTTTAGGTGACAAACATGCCTCGAGCAACCGTTGGTGATACCTCACTTACCCGTTCTTGCATTCCCAAAGTATCCTAAACACCCGGTATCTCTCCTTCTATCGCACACTTCTACCAACCTATCGAAGATCGATGTATTCATGAGGGTAGAGTTGTTGATCAAATTTACTACACATCGATCGTTGTTTTTCTAACATTCGTCTCAATTGTCTCTACGAAATCAATGAGCCAATTGTCCCTCGTTTCATTTTAGACTTTTATAGTCAAGTCACTCTTCAAAGATATGACTCCAGCGTCATTCTTATCTCCTTCATGATTCAAAACGAATTCATTACTCTCTCTCTCCAACAATTCGGTCAAATCCTTAGAATCCTATTCACTGGTCAAGCCGTATTCACAAACGAATGAGATCTTGGTTCCTTTGCATACTCCCAAGAAACCGAAGGACCATATCATAGCGACCTTCCTACTCCTGAAGAAATTCATCAATTTCTTAAATTTCAACGTGTTGACCCTAACCGCAAAATCAAACACAAAAACGTCATTCTTTCACCAAATGAAGTTCTAACCAAAGAACTTAGACAAGACTTAAAAAGATGGAACGAACTCATTTATGAGAATGTGTTCAGACTAGTAGGACATCGGGACCATCTCCCGGCTTGCCTTGCTCATATATTATATTGTATCCTAGCCGAGCAACAATATAATCTTGTCTATTTCTTTGTCAAAAGAATTGAAAGTGCACGGGCAACTCCTAAAGCCCATCTTCCTTATGGTATGTTCTTGACACATCTCTTTCAACATGTCATGGAACACTACTCTCATCTTGACAATGGCATCTATGATGTCTTTGATCAAGTCATGCCTCCACTTTCTCTAAGACAAACCCGTCAACCTCGAAGTGATCATGAAAAAGCCTGTCACTCCGTCTCATCAACTTCTGCCTGTCATAACCATGGATCTTCATCTCACCAAGGAAATGATGATGAGGATGGTGATGCTTCTCGTGCTAGTACCCCATCTCCTACCACTTACCTAAGCTCTCTCGGACCTCTCGATTACCAACAATATGATGTTCCCACATCTTTTGAACAAAATGATGATCTTCTCTTCGAACGTCAAACCGACTTGCTCAATCAAACACAACAAATACATAAGGAACTTAGAGGTGGATTCAAGTCATTTGGCAAGGCATTGCAAGGAGTCTTCGGCAAGAAAAAGAAGTAAGGATGTTGAATGGTGACTAGCTTGGTAGAATAATTGGTTTAGGACTTTATGTGAACTTATGTTTATGTTTAATTAATTATGTGATGACCACCCGACTTTGTCAGAAGAACTTAAACTTGTTTAGCTTACTTAGGACCTTTAATCTCTATGAATTATTAGTATGCTCTTATAATTATGCATTCTTATTTTATTTTTTGTAAACATACATGATATACTTGATATAATGCATATAATTTACATGGGACTTGCTGCAAATTGACCACCAAAACATAACCTTTCTCACAAAATTGCTACAAAAATCAAATTTTTGGTCGTCTGAAAAACACCAGATGGGCGGCCCCCTTAATTCATAAGGGCGGTCCCCTTAAAGATAAGGGGTCGGCCATTAATTAAGGGGACCGACCATCTGATTCATGGATTTTACTGTTTCTTTCTACTTTTTGACTCCTTTTAATCTAGCATCGGCTATCTTTACCCAGAAAACTTGAACATATTTTGGAAATTCGTAAACAAATTCAAATTCATTTCATTTTTAAACCTTTCCCATCCAATAAATTCCCTCTAAATGATCACCACCATCTCATCATCTTCTTCATTTTCTATCAACCACCATAAACCACCATGACATCCACTAGAGCCTCCATTTCCAAAGCTTCCAAAAGACCAAAAATTAACATCATTCCACCAAAATAATTGTTTGTAGATTTAACTCATGATGACACTAAAACTCCGTCACCTGTACATCAACTCTCATCCCCTAGTGCTCATAATGCACCTTTAAAAACACCATCAACCAAAGGTACTTCCTCATCCTCCATTGACTATACACCCAAATCACCAACATCATCCACATTACCATTAACAAATGGTTACTTAAACTCACCAACATCTATTCCTCCAAGAGTTCCTCCACCACCTCCAACTCATGAAAATACATCAATGGACATCACTCTCACCCTTTCGCCAATTACCCCACTTGATGTCTAATTTAATACTCCATCACCTTTTCCACCTATCTTTGGTCATCCCGTACCTTGGAACCTTCTTGAGGCACATGGAGACTCATGTTTGTGTTGTATTCACAATCGTACTCTTATCTTTGGATTGAGAGATGAACTCCAATACATGTTTTCTTACATAGAACACATGCTCTCGCAACCTCCACCACCCAATTCACCACCACCACCATCACTTTCACCAAACTAAACATACACCATGTTTAGCCATTTTCAAATAATTGTCAACCAAACCTTTTGCAAGCAAGTTCTATGGAATTCTAGGAATGATAGGATCTTTGTAGTTTAATTTAATGTATGTTGTACTAATATGCTTCAAGCATATTACTTCTATTTGATGTATGCATGATTGTGTTTTATACACAAACTTTATGTTTAATGAATGCTCCTTAGTCTTATATTTTTTTATGCACTTGTTTTCTTTTTGGTTGGTTGAATTTTTCATATCCATAAAAGTTAAGCCTAGCTGATATATATTTGTGATTGTTAGTTTACACAAATAATTTGACACTTGTTAAGCATCATCAACATGTTTAAATATTTTTCCTATTTGCTATATGTTAGAAATGGTTGTCTTGTTCTTCTAACTTATTTTGTAGCAAAGTTATCAATAGCTCGATTCCTTGGTGCCCTCGAACGAGGGGGAGTACACATTAAGGAGGAGCGTTCATCTCGTCGACTTTTAACATATTCATCGATGAAGCCTTTTTAATTCTACAAAAAGGGAGTGAAATAGAAATAAAACTCACTAAATAGTTGTTTAAAAAATGAAAATTTCATTTAATGAGTTTAAATTTTATAATCATCAAAAAGGGGGAGATTGTTGATAGAAATAATGCCTAAAAACGCTATTAATATTTTTCGACCTCTCTGCGTTTTGTTAATCAGAAAATGTAAAAACGATTAATGAAAAATTATTTGTAAACAAGTAATTAGTAGTAAATTTTTATTTTGAAAAGTTAATCACTTAAAGGTATGAATAAACATATGCTTAATGCATTTTATGATCAAAGGAATTTTCATTTAACCTCACATTTTTTTTATAAAAATGTCACAAACATTTTTATATCTTTTACAAAACATTTTTAGATTTAAAGAAAATATTTTATTCAAATAAATATTTTGAATTCAAATTTTCTACCTAAAATGGCTAGAAATGTTCCAGAAAATACCTCCCCCAGAAAAGGCAAAAAAGGGAGCGTCTAAGGCTGGGCGGCCCCTATAATTATAAGGGCGGTCCCCTTAATAATTAATAGGACCGACACCCTATTTACGGGGACCGCCTAGACAAAATGTCAGACTAGTTTGCCTATATTAACTGGACTATTCCCCACTGATTTTCTCATATTTTGCACACACTTTCTTTCTGTTATAAATCAGTTTATACTCTCCTTTCTTTCCTTTGATCATTTAATCATAAAACTTTATTTCCAAGTGATCCAAGCTTAATTCCTTAAGTGAAAGAGAAGAATACTTCTTATCATCAAGTCAAGAAGTGTTATAGTTTAGTTGGTATTATTGTGAAGTTGTGTTAGATCTTGTAAATCATTTGTGCATATTGTGAAGGTGTGTATTGTAGTTGTGTATAATAGTTAGATTGTAGTAATCATTGTAAGTATAGTTAGATCGGGGTGATCTTTGTAAGTAGTGTTAGATTGGTGTAATCGTAGTAGTGTTTAGGCATAGTGAAGTTGTGAAGAGTAGTGAAGTTGTGAAGCGAAGTGAAGTAGTGAAGCAAAGAGAAGTAGTGAAGTGAAGCAAACTTGTGAGTTGTTGTAAAGTGGTGTGATTAGCATACAAGAGTTGTGATAGATTGGTTCTAGCTAGGATTAGAATTCGACATTTCGCTTAGTGTCGGAAATTGGTGTAAGCAAAGTTGTGTACGGTTTTCTCTGCCTAAAGGGAGTTTGTTGACATAGTGAAGAGAACTCTCGAGTTTGGTGCTCGGGGAGTGGCGTAGGGCGAAGAGGTGCTTCGTTACCGAACCACTATAAATCCTTATGTTGTGGTTTGATCTTTCTAACTCTTATCTCTTGTCTTTCATATTTACTTGTCATTTACTTACTTACTTGTATTGTTCATATTGTGCACATATTGAGATCACAGAAACTCGAATCTAAGTTTTTATAAACAAGCATAACATTAATTTAAAAAGCGGTAAACTATTCAACCCCCCTTCTAGTTTTCCACAGACTGTCTTTACAAGGATAAGGAGTTAGCAACCGTGTACTCAATAATTAACTTTGGTTAAAACAATAATATACTAAAGGTGAGTACATACAAGGTAGGCTAAGGCGATTTGGGTGTAACAAATGGTTTAAGGGTTAACAATGCTCTTTATTAATAGTTTGACTTAACCAGAAAATTATGAGAACCGTGAAAAAGGATAGGCTCAGAGGGTTGTACTAGGGTTATCCTATACTAAAAATGAGTGCATAGAAAGGGTGTGGGATAGTTATATGATCGAGGTGACCATCATAACAATTACAGGTTTAAAACATGGGTTAATCCTAGTGCCTCTTATCTAGTAGATCCTAATACTCACTATGCAGTCTCGGGATGCATTACAAAAATAAGTTCTAGAATTTAATATACTATCGGTACACTCATATAATTTAATACTGATACCAATGTTCCAGAAAAGGCGACAAAGACCATACGTACACATCCGTAACAACATAATCGACACATATGACTGCATTCGAACCTTAACTCGAACAAGCTAAAGGTAAAATTATCTTGGGTATCAAAAATGGATACCGGAATTCCTATAGATCTAAAGGCGAACCTCACATTTTTGGGGTGGAATTTTGAGGGTTTTTGTGCTAGTCATATAAATTCCTATCTATGAGACGCCATTAATACTCAATTTTCGTCGGTATGTGTCATAAATATTTTTGAATTTTGGTTAAAATTACCTTTTATGCTATGTTTCGATATATTACCCATCATTTTAAGGACAAAGCAAATGGCAATTGAAGGAATAGTTTCTAAGGCTTATTCCCCCCAACACTTAAGTTAGACAATGTTCTTTAGAAGTACCCGTATAAATGAATAAAGGGAAAAGAAAAAAGTAAAAGAAACTAGTACTCCCCTGGTTTGCTCAATAATGGAGAAGAAACATGCGATAACTGGTTAAATCATCCTCCAAGAATCGTCTAATGAAACTTCCTAAGAACTTCCAAGCTTTTTCTCATCAAATATAACCTGTAATCAAAGACAAAGACAACTACACTGATGACATCAAATAACGTTACTTTATAATATCATTTATCCCATCTGTTTTGCCCACTTTTAAATAATTATTTCTAGATTTGGTACTTAATTGCTTTAAAGTTTATAAATGCAATAATTCAGGAGTGTTTTGTGAAGATAAGCTAAAAGGCGCATAATTTGGAGCTAAAACGAAGACATTTAAAGATTGCTAATTTTTTGACCAATATGACGTATCCAGCAAAAGAGATATGGTGTATCAGCTCCTCAACTTCACAAGAAAACGCGTTTGACTAATTCCCAATACGGCGTATCACTCTGCTTCCATACGCCGTACCCATAAAGATAACTATTCGAAGATACGGTAATAAATGTAAATTGGGAATGATATCACTGATTGATTAAGAGCGTAGCACACACTCTAAGGAATCCAGCCCTATACGTCGTATTGGCCTAGCCAGATACGGCGTATCGAGTGTTTTTCATACACTATAAGTAAAAGACTTAAAAACGAGTTTTCAGTATGCAATATCATAATCTTTATACCATATTTATTAAAGACGAATTTTAGAAGAAAAGAACATCCACCAAGGTCAAGCATTGATTACGAATCCATAGAAGACACCATGTTATTTCCTTACTCTTGTAATTATTTGATTTTTGGTATCGTTCGGTAAAACGTTTAGTTTACCTTGGTTGTTTGATTACGCTTGTATAATTACAATGGTTGTGGGTAATACCCTCGGGTATTAGCCATCTTAATGAAAGTTTAATGTGTGGTTTGTTTTAAAATCAATTTCTTAATTAATCATTGATTGTTTAATTATGTTTATCACCTCATACTTGTTCCTTAAGTAATTTAGCCACCTTATGTTCCAATTCGATGTTTATTGTTTCAATTACATCTATGTCATGTTTAACCTTGGCATCATTACTTTTTACTTCCAAAAATTAACCATGTTGCCCTTCTTTTAAAGCTTGATTTTGATATTTAAGTTCAAGATTAACACAATGTGCTTTCATTCTTAAAAAATCTTTTTTTAATTGGGCAACAGTCTTTTTGAGACAAATGTTTTCAGATTTGAGAGATTGATATGAGAGTTTAGTTATTTGGTTATCAGTTAATTTAGCAAGAAAAAGACATGTGTCATGACATTGTTCAGCATTCTGGTCAACCTCTCCTTCATTATTTAATTCAGGTTGCTCAATATGTTGTTGTCCTGTAGCAAAGACATTGATTTCAGCAGTCGTTTGTACCTCAGCCATTGGCTCTTCATCATATATGGGTCTGATATCTGTATCATCAGCATGTGCATCATTCCCTGATCTGCTGCTTGTATCCTGCTCTTTTGATTCTGTCCTATTGCATTCTGTGTCAAACAAACTAGCATCCAATGTTTCACTCGTATCAACCTTTTCTTCTGTTGTCTGCATCTGTCTTTCATTCACCCAGCTGTCATACTCTCTGTTATGTAGTGCTCTTTTATCAATCGACTTCTTAACAGATTCCATGTGTTGGATCAGTGTATCACGAAATTCTAGAATCTCGAGTTGAGTGTATTGTAGAAAGTAGTTGTATGTCATTACAACATATTCATCATCCAAATAAATCTGTGACGTGATGAACATCTAAAACTGTGTCTCGAGTACTTTAAAAGCAGCCATCGATCCAATCTCTTGAATTCTTCATTGTCAAGTTTCTTTTCTAGTTGATCTATAATCAGGAACATTGTGACTGTGAAAGTCTCAACATCTTGACCAAAGAGTGTCGTAAATGCGCGTTTGAATCCACACTCGGTTCGAGTTCCTTGTAAGTCGTTGTTTGAAAGAAGCTTGATGTATGATTGAAGTTGTCAAAAAGATACCATGCAACTCCTTTTTGCTTTGTCTTGAATTTGTTGCATTTGTTGTTCTGAATTCGAACACGAAGATAAAGTATCTTTTGTTTCCAGTTTTACCATGAATTGTGAAGTGAAAATGATTTGTAGAATCTTAAGTAGGTAAAGTGATTGTTGTTGTGGTTTAAGTATGGAAATCTAGTTCACGAGATTTTACATGTCTTGATTAAACCGAGAAAACACGTGAGTATTTTGCAGGATTTCACTAAATCAAGAAGAAACTGTGAAAATAAATTGATTTGGATTAAGGTTTGTTTGAGTTGAATTAATTGTCTTTTAAGTCCTTGATTGTAATTGTGTTTCTTGCTTGGTTTGTGAAGGTAAATTAATTTTCGTTTAAAGTCCAAAGTCCGTTTTGTCCAAAATTAAAGTTCACCGAAAATGGCCTATAACCGAAAATGGATTCACCGAAATTGGTTCAATAGAAGAATGAAATTCGGTTCTGTGTAAAATTGAGCAAACCGCTATGGATTGGAACTTATCAAACCGTTACAGATTTTATATGCAAATCGCTACCAAGCTGAGCTTAACAAACCGCTACTTGGGTAAACCGCTACATGTGATCAATATTCAAACCGCTATCTTGGAAATTGATCAAACCGCTGTACAATATAAATTGTAAACCGCTGGCAGAGTGTGACAAACCGCTACCAGAAGAAATTTCTTAAACCGCTATCTAATTTTTGTCAAACCGCTACCAAGTGTTTATTTGGATAGAGTTTTATTTCTAATGGGCCAAGAAATGTTTTTCTTTGATTGTACCTGTATCAAACCGCTACCAACAAGAGTACAAACCACTGCCAAAAAAAATATACAAACCGCCACAGTATATGGATCAAACCACCGCTAAAAGGTTAAAAACAAGTACAAATGTCACTTTCAACCATTTTGTTTTCTTGCCCAAGATTGGAAAACAAACAAACACGTCCCTTTCCTTGTCAAACCACCACAATAAACATAAATATTAAACACAAACCGCCATCTAGAAACTTAAAATGAAATAATCAAAAATTAATCAAATAAGTTGTTTAACTAGACAAATAAGCTATAGAGGCTTAATACAAAGTAGATTGAGGATTACTAAACACAAAATAACACTTTTATGTTTGTAAATCTCTTAGAAAAACTCAAACCGCCACTTAGAAACAACAAATAAGTCGATTCTTTTAAGCTTAATAATCAATCTTGGAGCTTATCTAATACATGAAATAGAAACTCTAGAAGCTGTAAAACAAGTATAGCAAGGAGGAAATAAGCTAAACAAACAAATAAGCCCCAAACTAAATGAGCCATGAGCTTATGAACAAAATAAGCCACGTTTTGAGCTTATTTACCATAAAAAAACACTAATCTACCCGAGGCTCTTGATACCAAATGTAGGTAACCCAAAATCACTTCACTTTATATCTTGGAACACGAATTCAAGTAGAAAATAAGAGAGAAGTTGGAAGAAGTTTAGAGAGAGGTTAGAGAGAGAAACAAGAGAGATAAATAGAAGAGAAATGGTTGATTTACTTGCAAGTGAAAATTACAATGAGAACCAACACCCTCTCCATCCTTGGAGAGGGGTATTTATAGTTAAACCATGAGGCTTGCATGCCTATGGTATTTCTATGGGGCGGGCTCGGGATTACTTGGGCTTACGCCTGATATACGTGACCGATTAGCTTACATAAGTGAGCCCGTTTACCCGTTCTAGCCTATTACAACATTACATAATTGAATGACTGAGACCTAATATTCTTAATAAACGAACTTCCTTGTTTGACTCAATATTTGAGGCAAACACCTTTCCTAGCAACTAACCTTAAGATCTACTCGAACGAGGATGTTTTCGAGCATGCATGTGTATTCCGTCGTTACGGCCATGTATGCGTGTCTTGGCTGCTTTGTTTGACGATGACTTTCGGTGAAAGTTAGAAGCTCCTTACCCTATATCGTTCTTCATCCTAACCATTGGTTAAACAGAATAGGGATGTGATCAAATTGTACATGTCTATTCTGTCATTACGGCTGTGTATGTACAATTCAGCAACCCTGTTGGTGTGGTACTTATGGTGAAATAATGCTGAATGATTAATCCTAAGCCTTCTTAACCTAATTTATCTTTTGACTTGTTCCTCCTTAGCTCTAGCGATGGAGATGTGTATCCTTGCCAAGCTTATGATATGAAACTAATCATGACCGAGCAAATGAGCGTACCAATTAAATATTGCAGCCTAGATTAGTTGAGTGATCTGAGTGTTTTCATTTCCATATTTCATAAGGATCTTGGTTATGTACAGGTGATTGGAAAAATCCTTAACTTCGGTTGGGATACATTTTCCAAATTTTTCTAAAGTCTACTTGAGGACAAGTAGGATTCGAGTGGGGGGATATTTGTGACATCAAATAACGTCACTTTATAATATCATTTATCCAATCCATTTTGCCTACTTTTATATAATTATTGCAAGATTTGGCACTTAAATGCTTTAAAGTTTATAAATGGAGTAATTCAGGAGTGTTTTGTGAAGATAAGCTAAAAGGCGCATAATTTGGAGCTAAAACAAAGACATTTGAAGATTGATGATTTTCTGACCAATACGCCGTATCCAGCAAAAGAGATAATGCGCATCAGCGCCTCAACTTCACAAGAAAGCACGTTTGACCAATTCCCAATACAGCATATCACTCTGATTCCATACGCCGTATCCATGA
>BQNB010151050.1:0-15953 GCA_026074375.1 Tanacetum coccineum
GTATTTTTCCTATATTCTATACAGGAGCTCAAGAAAGAAATATCAACGAAGTTGGTGGAATGCATATTTTCTGGAATTCTATGTGTGTGCTGTTCGTGCTAGGATTCAGACGCTTTTTCAGCACACAATCTTGCTCATAAACGCAACTTGGAGAATCTACCGAGAAAATATTAGGGGACTTTCTCATTCTAATTCTTTTAAATTCCCGTATTTAATATTTTATATATACAATGAGGACGTTGTATAATTCAAGTTGGGGGATGGAATTAGAATGTTTACTTCTATGTGTGTGTTGTTCGTGCTAGGATTCAGACGCTTTTTCAGCACACAATCTTGCTCATAAACGCAACTTGGAGAATCTACCGAGAAAATATTAGGGGAGTTTCTCATTCTAATTCTTTTAAATTCCCGTATTTAATGTTTTATATACACAACGAGGACGTTGTATAATTCAAGTGGGGGGATGGAATTAGAATGTTTACTTGTCCTAAATTTCACACTAAAATGCTTAAATTATGCTTAAATTTAAAAAATTTCAAGCATACTTTTGTGAAATTACATGTTACATAACCCACACACAATAAGCCTTGTTAGATATTGGGAGGATTTAACCTTTCCGTTTCCAAATGTTTACCAAAATTTCACAAAATATAAGTGTGCCGGTGATGTAGTGGACTTTAGAACTTGGCTTGGTATATCTATTCGAGACCACAATAATGAGTATTATGGATTTAATTGGAGTAACTTGTTTAAATTGGTAAATTTTAGGATTACACCTAAATCGCCTTTACATGTTTCTTATTAAATAACTACACCGGTTAGTTAACCTCCCATTTAAACCCTTTTCCACTCTCATCTTTAGAGTGAAGATCCATTAGAAAAACCCGTAGAGCCAATCCTTTAGGAATTACACCAACTATTTGTTTCGTTACACCCTTACACCTTAACCTACCCTATTAGATTAAGTTTAATTTATAGTTGCTAGTTGCTTAAAGTGTAAAGTTTGTATTTCTCGAGTCTTGTGTCATTTTCTATCTTTGGTGCGGTTGGAAATTTGCACATTGCAAATGGGAATGTATATTAGTAGTCAAAACTCATGTGATTTTACTACCGTCACAATTATTGGTGAGTCCGAAGAACGAAGGAACTATCGAAGAAATTATCCGGAATTATTATGATCGTGAAGATGGTGAAACTACACTGAGATTTGAAGAATAGTTGGCTAAAAAAATTGAAAAAATGGAAAAATACAAAAAGAGAAAGAAAGTTTGAAGATAATCGTTTCGCAAAGAGCATTACCGAAGGAATTACATGAAGGATCGATTATTCGTTGATATGCAACAAAAATCAATGATGTAGAGTATTGTACAAAGTGGAAGATATCGCCACTTGCCTTGTAGAGTATGTAAAGTTTTGGGATGATTAGGAAGTTGACCGTTACGGGAACGCCAACTTAGGTTGTTGTTTTTGATCAATGATCAAGACGTTGTAAATAGTCATGTCTTTATCATGGTAACGGTCGGGAAAAAAGTGTCTAGCAACTTGTATCATAAGTCTTAATCTATTTGTTTCTTGATTTTTATTTAACAACAATTTACCCTATATCATTCTTCATCCTAACCGTTGGTTAAATTCGAATGAGGATGTGATTGAACACACATGTCTATTCCGTTGTTACGGCCATGCATGTGTGCTTCAGCTGCCTTGTTAGAGTGGTACTTCTGGTGAAAGATTGTAGAATGATCAACCATAAGCTTTTCCATACAAGAACCCATATTTACCTTTATAAACTTGTTACTCCTTGGATTTAGTGGTGAAGATGTGTATCCTTGCCAAGCTTATAATAGACTACTTGTTATGACTGAGCAATTGAGTGATTTAGTTACATATTACCACATAGATTAGTTGAATGATTTGAGTGATTTCATCTTTCTATTTCGTGAGGTATTTGGTTGTGTACTTGTAATAGATCAAATAAATGCTTTAATGGAAAATATCCTTAGGGATACATTTTTATAAACCTCTAAAGGCTAATTGAGGACAAGCAGGATTCAAGTGGGAGGATATTTGATGACATCAAATAACGTCTATTTTATAACATCATTTATCCCATGTTATTAACCCATTTTGTATAGTTATTGCAAAGAATTGTTACTTAATCGTTTATATTTGAGAATTGCAGTAATTATAGAGTAATTGGTGAAAGATAGCAAAAGGCGCGCATTCTGGAGCTTAAATGAAGATATTTTGAAGATTACTATTCTGAAGACCAATACGCCGTATCCATCAAGGAAGATACGGCGTATATGTGCCTGCACTCACCAAAGACCACAGAGGAATAAAGTTCAATACGCCGTATCCAAGATATAGTATGTGAATATTCTGGAAGATATCAAGCGTGGTCCCTACTCTAAGAAATCCCCAATACGCCGTATCCAATACTTGGATACGCCGTATCGAACCGACTTCCAGACCTTATAAATAGAAAACTTAAAAACGAGTTTTAAGTGTGCTAAATCATATTCTCGATACCTAAACCATAAAAGTCGATTTTCAGAGGAGAAAAAGAGCAGAAGAGGTCGAGCAACGTTATCAATTCCATAGGAGACATCGTGTAATTCCATATACTTTAGTAATCGTTTAGTTTTTGGTATCATTCGTTAACTCGGTTAGTTTACCTTGGCTAAATAATTACTCTTGTATTTATTATGACGTTTGAAGGCTAATACCTTCGGGTATTAGCCATTATTATGAAGATCTGAATGTTTGGTATTTGTTTATCTTGATTTCTTGATTTATCGTTGAATGCTTGTTTATGTTTATCAATTTATACTTGTTTACGCGCTTTTGTATGCGACCTATCATTCAACTGGATCTAGTGACACGGACCAAGTAGATCTAGAGTCCAGGATAGCTCTCCATATAGTAATTTATACATCTAGAATCATAGGATCACAAATATTGTCCTTCTAAGTCTGTGTCTAGGATACGCTTCGGGCTTAACTAGTTAATTAGATATTGCCAATGGTTTATTGATCGTGTTGACTAGCAGGTGACCTAGATAATTCAACAAGTAACGTTCTGATTCCATTGGATAGTTGGACAAGTGGACTACTAGTGTATAAATTGCCATTAAGCGGTAAGTGGGTAAAGTCTCTATGAGCTAGGGTTTAACAAGATCACCATTGCTTTAATCCCTAAGATAGATTATAATCAGCAAATAAGGATGCTTTATGCGGATGCTTTAATTGTGACAGAATTAATGTGTCTAGGTCTTAGGATGATGTAACACCTAAGTCTTAAGAATGATATGCCGCCTCGAGAGAAGAAATCATTGCACTTAATAAACAAACCAACATTCTAATCGGATTAATAATGGTTAATACAGTTTTCTTATATTTGGCTCGACCGCTCTTTTATCTTTTGTTTATTAGCTTGCGTGGGTTAAAGTGCCTTGAATTGATTGTAGTCACCAACCAAACCGTGCCAGTCTCTCAGGCTGAAAACCCCCTTTTCCCGTTAGAATTAGGATTTAGACTGACATAGGTTTAGAATAGAATAGAATATTAGAATAGAATTAATTAGTTTAGATAACCAATATATTTATTTTAATTGATAGATTTAACTGCTTCAGTGTTCGACACCCTACATACCATGAAAACTAATACCGATCGGTTTCACATGCCCGTTTTACAAGTGTGTTTTTGTTGAGTCGGCAAAATATAAATTTAAAACTTGAATCATCTTAAATATACCATACAACAACAGCACATCACCAGCTCAACAATGGAATCTGAATTTGTAGCTTTTAGCGCTGCCGGTAAGGAAACTGAATGGTTGAGAAACCTAATCCTTGAGATTTCATTGTGGTCCGAACCTGTAGCACATATATTTATCCTTTGTGATAGTGCTGCTACATTGGCAAAGGCTTAAAGCCAAATGTACAATGGGAAGTCTAGACTCCTAGGTGTCAAGCATAGCATAGTTCGTGAACTTATCATGAATGGGGTGGTATCTATAGAGTTTGTGAGGTCTCAACAAAAATTAGCTAATCACTTGACGAAGGGACTGGCAAGACACTTGGTTATAAAGTCTACTAAAGAGGTGGGTTTAAAGTCCAACTAAGTCGCTGAATGCTAAGACACCTAACTTCCAACCGAGGAAACTTGCTAGCTAAGTTCAACATGGAAAGCTGAACATTTAGTGGACTGAAGCACGTGTTTTTACAATCATCCCAAGGATGTGCTTAGAACCTGCTAAAAAGGAGGATGAAGATTTTACTTCTCAATGGTTAATTTCTTGAAAAAGTGCTTAGCGGGACCATGAATAAAAAGGAACCACCTATGTAAATGTTGAGGTTCTTCCCTTTAGGGAGTAGGGACTTTGCCTCTTACAACATTTATGACTTAGCTATGGATACATGGCTTGTATAGTGTCAGGAGTTTTTTAAGTGTCTGAAAACTAGTGTGTATTTTATCTTCAAGTATTTAAATGGGTTGAAGGGTTCAATTCTTAGAACACCCTGATTCTAGAATATTTGAACGTGTAATTTACTAAGATGGAAATTCAATCCTCATGCATTTTCGTTTATGCACATGTTTTGTTTAATGTTTAATTTTCATTCAAAGAAATTGTACTAAATTAGGAAGGATTGTTGGAAATTTAGTTCAATTATGGGTTCAGTTCATACCGAGTAATGGGACTGGAGGTACAGAGTGTACTCCCATAGGTCATTGAACACCGTGACTCTGATAGTGGTAAAAGTGAATTCATGTCGCTGATGAAGTTCAAGGAGTGCAACTCGAGACTGAATGATATTCATCACTCTGATGGGTTAACTCATCCTCAGTGGGTTAACTCATTAGTGGGTCTCTTCAGTTTGAACCTTCAGCGGGTATGCTCCTCAGTGGGTTGCTGATAAGTGTTCAGGACACTGAAGGAATAACTTGCTGGAATGAATTCAATTAACTTATAACAACTTTGACCTATACAAGTGCCAAGTTTAACTGCATTAAATAACCATGTTTAAATTGGTCATGTAACCACTAATTCCTACAATTATAGAGGCTAATTATGGAAGAGATTATATCTCCTATAATCTCTCATAATTCCATTGACTAGGTTTGAGTATTTCTCCTATAAATAGAGGATCACAATTGCATGAGAAATACACAGAAAACATAAACACTTAGAAGCGAAGGGTTCTTGATTTATGCCTAAAACAAGAACAAGCACTTGGTTTTATCTTAAAGAGGTATTCATGTAACCTAGGCATAGGGTCGAATAATCTTCTTTGGTAAGTGATCACACGACTTCAAGAGATATTCGGTAACCTCAATTGGTAATTAGCTAGGCATTGATTATCTTCACCCTGTTCCAGACCAACCACAACCAACAATCAAAGAAGATTATTTTGTGATAATCAATGGATGATGCTGCTATGAAACACATGGCTTTAAACTTTGCCAAGCTTGACAACTTTGAAGGGGTGGACTTTAGAAGATGGCAGAAAAAGATGCACTTCTTTCTTTCCAGCATGAGTGTGGTGTATTTGCATAATACTCCTATTCCTGAATATGGCAAGAATGCAACCATAGAATAGATCAGGAAGAGGAACAAGCAGGAAAATAATGATTATGTTTGCAGAGATTGAATCTTCAATGGTATATCTGATCCTTTATTTGATATTTATCATAATGTTGAATCATCTAAAGAACTATGGGGTTCCTTGGAAGCCAAATATATGGCTGAGGATGCATCAAGTAAGAAGTTCCTTGTTAGTAATTTCAAAAATTACAACATGACTAATTCAAGACCAGTAATGGAACAATACAATGAACTTCTTGGTATAATTGGTAGATTTACACAACACAAAATAAACATGGATGAGGTTATTCAAGTCTTTTGTATCATTGATAAACTCTCTCCTTCCTGGAAAGATTTCAAGCACACCTTGAAACATCAAAAGGAGTTAACTCTTGTTGAGTTGGGCAGTCATCTATGCATTGAGGAGTCCCTCAGGGTGTAGGATAATGACAAGCCAAAGGGCAACAATGTTGCTGGTCCTTTAGTTTTCAATATGATAGAGCATAATAAATCCTTTAGGTACAATGACAACAAGGGAAAACGTAAACATCAGGACACCAAAGCTGATCTTAACAAAAAGTCTAAAGTGACTTGTTGGAAGTGCAGGAAACTTGAAGACTTAAAAAAGGATTGTAAAGGTGGAAAAGTTAGCAACAAGGCCAATGGTTCAGGTATAGATGGTTTAGTGGATGGTTCTACCAACTCATTGAAAGTTTAGAATATGTTTAATAAATCTCTCCAGGTTTATTATATTACATATGTATCTAAGGCTAATTTTGTGCAGGATGATGATGTTTCGTGGTGGGTTGAATCAGGAGCAACTGTGCATGTGTGTAAAGATGGATGTTGATTCAAGACCTATTAGTCACTGAATTATGGATCTATTCTTCACATGGGAAATGAGTCAACAGCCCTGGTGCATGGACGTGGTTGTGTAGATCTTAGATTTAGTTCTGGAAAGATTGTTTCCTTGTTTAATGTTTTGCATGTTCCTAATATAAGGAAGAATTTAGTTTCTAGTAGTATTTTGAACAATTATGGTTATAAAAAGTGATTTAATCTAATAAATTTTTTCTATCCAAACATAGTGTGTTTATTGGTTTTGGTTATTTGAGTAATCAAATGTTCAAACTTAATATTGTTAATGATAAGAGATAGATTTAACCTCGCTTCAAGTGATCGACACCCTACTTACCACGAAACTACTACCGATCGGGTACACTGCCCATTAAAGTGTTATTTGTGGTTGAGTCGACAAAATATAAATTTAAAACTTAAAATAATAAAATATTCACCACACAACGACACATCAGATGTTATCTTTGATGAGAATAGATTCTCATTAGTCCCTAGACCAAGTCAGAGGTTTATGATAAATGGAACTGAAGACATTGGTGGTTCAGTGGTCCCTAAAGAGGTCACTGAAGAGGTTGTTCAGCAACCTGAACTTGAGCTTAGAAAAAGAAAAAGGAATAGGACTCCAAAGAATTTTGGGCCTGAATTTCAATTATATTTAATTAAAGGAACAAGGGATGAGGTCTCTGACCAACACTCCTATTGCTTTAATGTTGAGGATGACCCCAGAATATTTGATGAAGCAATGAAGTCCCAAGATGTTGCTTTCTGGAAAGAATCAATTAACGATGAGATGAACTCCATCATGGGCAACAACACTTAGGTGTTGGCTGATCTACCTCCAGGTTGCAAACCTTGTGGTTGCAAATGGATCTTCAAAATAAAACTGAAGGTAGATGAAACTATTGAAAAGTTCAAGGCAAGGCTGGTCATTCAGGGCTTTAAACAAAAGTCAGGGATAGACTACTTTGATACTTAAGCTCTAGTGGCACGTATCAGTACCAAAAGACCGCTGATTGCTATGGCATCAATTCACAATTTGATTATTCATCATATGGATGTGAAGACAGCTTTCTTGAATGGTGAATTGGATGAGGAGGTCTATATGAACCAACCTCAGGGCTTCATCATGCTTGGCAATGAAAACAAGGTGTGTAAACTGATTAAGTCTCTATATGGACTGAAGCAGGCACCTAAGCAATGGCATCAAAAGTTTTATGAAGTGGTTTTGTCTAATGGTTATTTACTTAACCAAGCTGACAAATGTATATATAGCAAATTTAATGAAACTGGTAAAGGAGTCATCATTTGCCTATATGTTGATGACATGCTGATCTTTGGCACTGACCAAGTTCAGGTTGACCTGACAAAGGAATTTTTGTCATCAAGGTTCTCTATGAAGGACATGGGGGAGGCTGATGTTATCCTTGGTATTAGGATTAAACATGAAAGTAATAAAATAGCAATTTCTCATTCTCATTATATTAAGAAGGTACTAAAGAAATTCAATTACTTTGATTGCACTCCAGTAAGTACTCCTATGGATACAAGTGAGAAGCTGATGCCCAATAATGGCCAGGCTGTATCTCAACTTGAGTATTCTAGGGTGATTGGCTGCCTAATGTATGCCATGACTTGTACAAGGCCTGATATTGCTTTTGCAGTGGGTAAACTGAGCATGTATACTAGTAATCCTGGTACTCAGCACTGGCAAGCAATTCAGCGGGTACTGAAGTACTTGAAGAAAACCATGGACTATAGATTGACATATACTAGTTATCCTTCAGTGTTGGAAGGTTACACTGATGCAAGCTAGATTAGCATCACTAAGGATAATTCATCTACAAGTGGCTGGGTATTCCTGCTTGGTGGTGGTGCAATCTATTAGGTTCCAAGAAGCAAACTTGCATTACTGGTTCAACAATGGAATCTGAATTTGTGGCTCTAGCAGCTGCTGGTAAGGAAGCTGAATGGTTGAAAAACTTGCTCCTTGAGATTCCATTGTGGTCCAAACCTATAACACCTATTTCTATCCGCTGTGATAGTGCTGCTACATTAGCAAAGGCTTATAGCCAAATGATTCGTGAGCTTATCACGAATGGGGTGATATCTATGGAGTTTGTGAGGTCTTAACAAAACTTAGCTGATCACTTGACGAAGGGACTGGCTAGAGACTTGGTTATAAAGTCTGCTGAAGGGATGGGTTTAAAGTCCAACTAAGTCGCTGAATGCTAGGATACCCAACTCCCTACTAAGGAAACTTGGTAGCTGAGTTCAATGTGGAAAGTTGAACGTCCAGTGGACTGAAGCACATGTTTTTACATATCATCCCAAGGATGTGCTTGGAACCTGCTGATAAAGGAGGATGAAGTCTTTACTTCTCAATGATTAATTTCTTTGAAAAAGTGCTTAGCAGGAGCATGAATAAAGAGGAACCACCAATGTAAATGTTGAGGTTTTGCCGCCTCATGACGCATGGACTTTGCCTCTTAAAACATTTATGAATTGGATATGGACACATGGCTTGTATAGTGTCAGAAGTTGCTTAAGTGTTTGAAAACTTGTGTGTGTTTTATCTTCAGGTATTCAAATGGGTTGAAGGGTTCAATTCTTATAACACCATGATTCTTGAATATTTAAACGTGTAATTTACTAAGATGGAAATTCAATCATCGGGACATTTTTATTTATGCACTTGTTTTGCTTAATGTTCAATTTTCCATGCAAATGAATTGTACTAAATTGGGGAGGATTGTTAAAAATTTAGTGCAATTGTGGGAATCGGATCATACTTGAAAGTGAGTTTGGAGGTACGGAGTGTACACCTATCAAGTCACTGATTTTTCCTGACTCTTTTAGTGGTTAGATTAAATGGGTGGTTACAAACATTTAAGTGACAGGTTTGATTACATTAAATGTTTGTAACAACTTTTGCCTATTTAAGTGACAGATTTGACTGCATTAATTGACCACGTTTAATTTGGTCATGTAATCACTAATTCCAAAATTATAGAGGATAATTATGGAAGAGATTAATTGGCCATTAATCTCTCATTAATTCCATTTACTAGGTTTTGAGTATTTCCCCTATTAATAGGGATCACAATTGCATGAAAAAACATACATAAAACCTAAACACATAGAAACGCAGTGTTCTTGATTTGTGCCTAAAACAAGAACAACACTTGGTTTTATCCCAAGGAGGTATTCGTAATACCTAGGCATAAGGTCGAATAATCTTCTTTGAAAAATGATTACACTACTTCAAGTGATATCTGGTAATTATCTTGGTAATTAACTAGGCTATTGATTGTCTTAACCCTGATCTGGGACGCACAACAACCATGAGAAAAGAAGGCAAGTTATCTTTTCTAGAAAGTGTGTGTGTTTAAGAGATTGGAGAGTTCTCTCTAATGAGCTCTTAAAGTTCATGAGTAAATTAAATAATTTAGGCAGAACAACAAAGAAACACTCTAATCCCTCATCAGACTTCACTCTACAAAGACTTATAACCAGATCCATAAGTCGGGACCATAACTTAACATGATCGAGATAAATGTAAAATTATTAAAATATTCCTAGCTTTATGCAACTGATTCTAGTTATGAGTATTCATGTCATCACAAGCACTTTAAAAACACACATCCGAATAACAAACTGGTAAGTGGGGTGAGAATCGGGCTCGAATTTTGTCTGGTTCTTACTCCTCTCCCCCTCCCCCTGGGGATTATATTTTGATCTCCATCTGCATATTGGGAATCTGCGACCGGGATTCAGGGATTTTTGTGGTTCTTGAAATAAACTGATGGACAAAAAATAAACACATGGGCACTTGGACACTAAAAATAATGGTTAAAGAATGCATGCTCAGTGACAGCACTAACATACAAAGTAACTCAAATAAACTCCTATGAAAGGTGTCTATAATGACTATGACGAGCGATCGAGTGAAGAAATGACTAAGGGCTATGATGATGAAAGCGTGATAGGGGCCAATGAGAGGCTGAGGATATAGTGAGGGCGGTGATGTCGGGAACCAGAAGCAAAGAATGAGTTTTGGGTACTTGGTATGTCGAATATTAAATATAATTTATAACCTATATTATAAACTTATTAGCCAGGGTCCATGTCGGGGATATAGATGTCGCGTATCCTCACCCGGTCCCATGTTTTTCTAAGTTTAGGATTCCTCAATTCCGTACCCGTCAACTCAGGGATTCACCAGTCAAACCGGGATTTTTATTTGGTGTATCCAAATACCCCATAAATAACATTTTACATCCAACAAACCATGTTAAGAATACTTAGCTTTTATGAGTTAGGGAACAAACCATGATATGAATTTATAAATCTGTGCAGAGTTTGTTCACGATTATATTCAGGAGGACATTTAGTAAACTGTGAAGATAATAAACGTGATTTGAAAACAATGAGAACATAATGTGGAATATTCAAACAAAGCTGAATGCTATCAAAGTCAAACAGAACTGAACAGAACCGACTTGCTACTAAGTACTAACTTCACCTTCTGCTGAACTTGTGATTTCTGAAGCTATTTTGGAACCATTCATTTATGTCATTCTTGATTACTCCTTTTCTAAGCTTACCTGAACTAATCTGTCCTTTGATCAGTTTAAGGTTCTTTCACGCGTAAGCAGCTGATAAAGTTATTCTATGTGACTAAAAAAAGGTGTTCGGTTCACATATTTTTTTTCTTTTCGAAATGCAGTACATGGTAATCTTTATTTTGAATGGTTGCATTTGACATATTTGGTCTAGTTACTACACATGGTCTATACAAAATTGTGTTTTTTATTAGAAAGCAGGCCTTCCTGTCCCTAAAGGAACCCAACTTAACATAACATCTCATGTTGCACAATACCGGTACTTTTTATAACAAACGTGTAGCGTCTGTATTTTATTTAGGTGTGAAGTTATTATATCGGTAAATATGTGTTATATATTTGATAAATAAAGTTTATTATATGTCGTAAATAACTAAAAGTTGAGGGTAGGTTTTGTAATTTTTTTTTGGCCCAAAAACCATTAGCCCATGAAAAGGCAGCCCAAAAACCATTAGCCCATGGAAAGGCCCGGTGGCAAAACGCCACCGTTTTAAACCTCAAATGTGTAATTATATAATATCGGTACTTTTTATAACAAACGTGTAGCGTCTGTATTTTATTTAGGTGTGAAGTTATTATAGTTGCACTGCTTGTATACAAAGTTGAAACATGGCACGTGTATATATATATATATATATATATATATATATATATATATATATATATATGATAAATATCAAATAAAAAGACAAATATTCGTGAGAAGGATAAAAAGATTTATATTATTTTTAAAAACGTTTCTCAAAGAAACTTCGGAAAAAATTCTACAAGATCGTGGGGGGATAAATTTTTATGGTGGAGCTGAAAACTTGTAAAGGACGTTTTCTAAAATGGGATAGTTTTTGCCGAATTTTTTATTAATTAAAAAAAACTTTTTTTTTTGCATTAAATCGGTTTTTTGTGCATCAAAAATTCATTTTTGTACCCAACTTCTTTTGACTTTTTGCATCAAAATTTTATTGCGCATCAAACTATATCAAGTCGAAAAATTTATGCATCAAAATTTTTTTGTGCATCAAAATTTCTTTTTTTTGCGCATTAAAAAAACGTATAAAAACTCAAAATTAAAAAAACTTCTTTTACAAAAGTTTTATGCACCAACATACCTGATTTAATGAAATTTTTTTAGAATTTTTCGAGAACTTTTTTAAAATTTTTTTTCTTTTTATCCTTCTCACGAATATTTGTCTTTTTATTTGAACCTTCCTATATATATATATATATTTATATATATATACCAAATGGCCGGCCTTTGGTTTAGCGGCATCAAAAGTGTACTTAAGCATGTGTCTTTCACTAAGTGGTTGGAGGTTCAAGTCTCTTTGAGATAGTAAGCGTAAAGTTTGTAGTTAAAAAATGATTCATTTGTTTATCCAAACAATCAACTATTGCAATTTCAAGTAATAATAAGTAAGCATGTAGTTTTAAAACTATTGCAATTTCAAGTAATAATAATTCAACATTTTGTTACAAAATACTTGAAACAGTAAACGACCCGAGATCCAGAGTCTTTGATTATACAAATGAACCAAAAGAACATAATTAAAACTTCGATCCTAAACTGTAAAAGCTAGAATTCTTCTTTAGTTTCTGCTCCTGTAAGATCTGTAGTATAACACCAGTAATGAAAGAAATCTGTAGCTAATTATAAAGACTACCATAATTCCCAAATTATGCCATTTTTGTATCTCCTTTATATTCTGTTTCTTCAAGAATTCGTCACCATACACCAAGCATTCATCTCCGAATCGCTCGAGACACCTAAATCTTCCTTTTGTTCCCCCTAACTCGTTTAACAAAAAACACTCGAATGGGTACCTAAATAGACTCAAATAGTGCATGAAAATCCAATACTTGGGTATGTCACTATTGGATATAAAGTACCCCGAAAATAGAAAAAATGACCCCATTAGTCCTGCCACCAAGGAAATCCCCATCATGAAGTTTGGGACGAGTGCACTAAAACAGGCCACGAAGGAATTCGACATCAGTAAAACTAACCAAACGACTAGTGCAAAATAAAGAAACCCATCTAGATCTCTTCGTAATCCAACCAGCCAGTAGATAGGGATGGCGTACAGAAGCGCCACAATCAAAAGAAATGGGATGAATACTAGAGTGTTGGCTAAACTGTAGGATGAGACTCTATAGGCACCAATCGAGGTCTCTCTCATTAGGATTCGTCTTTCTTGTAAGAAAATAGGCAAAGCTTCGGATGATGAGTAGAGCAAAAACGTTAAGTTAAAAGCAAAAAATCCGATTTGAGTTTGCATTTGAAATCGGTTAACGTTATTGAAAATTGTCCCTAATAAAAGCCCGACTAGCATTGCCTGAAGCATTTTCGCCACGAAAAGCTGTTTGGTCCTGAAAATGTTGTAACAAAATCTTTGGCTCAGTATCAGCACCTCAGTGAAAGGCGAATTTGCATACATCACATGATTATCTTCATATACCGGGTCAGATTGCTTTTTAGCATCTTTATGATCAAACCCCGTCTCAGATTCTACATCCGTAATTAGGCTTTCTATCATATCGATAGAAAACTCGAGCACATTAACTTGACGAGGTATTGAATGGCCCGCGAATTTGAGCCTTTGGCCAAGGTGATCAAGCGAGCCTTGATGAACCACGGTTCCGTCTACTAAAAGAACAACTTGATCAATTAGTTCAAGAATCCGAAACCCCGGCTGATGGATTGTTAAAACAATCGTTTTTCCATGATCGTTAGCCATCGATTTGAGCATCGACATTACTTGAAGAGCTGCAGCTGAGTCAAGGCCTGACGTCGGTTCATCCATTAATAGAACCGCAGGATCATGAACTAAATCTACCCCAATTGAAACCCTCCGCTTTTCGCCACCCGAGATTCCCCTATGAGTTCCACCTCCAATTCTTGCTCCAGCAACATGACATAACCCAAGCTCCACAAGCAATTCTTGTACTCTAGTTTTCGCCTTATCTAGCCCACCATGCAGCCTGAACAGCGCGCTATAAAGAAGCGTCTCCTCAACTGTAAGAAGAGGAAACAGTACATCCTCTTGGGTGACATATCCGGACACTCTCCGAAAGATTGTCGGGTTCATAGACCGGTCATTAACCACCACCTGACCAGAGACTCTACAAGGAGGAATAACTCCAGCAAGAATCTCAAGTAATGTCGTTTTTCCAGCTCCACTAGGACCCGCAACCACGGTCATCTCTCCAGGTTTAACTTCACAGCTAACATCTTTCAAAATCTGTTTTTTCAAAGTAGGATTAACCTTTTTTTGGCAAATCAAACCAAATTTACAATAAGTTGAAGATACCCCATATGAAACACTCTTTGTTTTGATTGTATATTGAGTTTTCGGGTGGCCGCGATCCAGTGAGTCCACCGGAATTGACATTGATGGTTTGTGACGAATGGAAATGGTAATTGGTAAAGAAAATGGTGATGAAAAGATTAGCTTATTTTGTGTTGGAAATAAAGTGCATGCATGAAAGGTGAATATACTTGTATGTATGTATGTACATATATAGAGTTTAAATAGAAATAATGATCATTTCTAAAGGTGATAATTGTGATGTAGGTATGATTTTCTAGTTACTATCTTACTATATATGCATGAGACATATGATAAGTTTTGGGACAAAACATGGGATTTGTTTGAATTATGTTCTTTCCCCAAAGCACTAAAAGATATTCTAGTACAAGTGGTTCTTGTGTGAATTGCCGGTTTGCAACCTCGGCTTAAAAGATTGCAAATTTTCTTTGGATTCGTATTGTTCGAGTCTGGAAACAAGCCTAGTTGTTTAGAAGATTATTTCGTGACATGGATTATTGGATTTTTTTGGTCATGTTTTCAGGATAGTGAAGAAAGTGTGAAACAGATTAGAAGCGTCACATGGCTTTGGTAAAAAAAAACATTGTAAAAGGAATGCTTTACAGCTTAGGCATGACACTGTTTAAACGTGGGTCTTGTTTACCGATCACATTACAATCAAGATAACACATAAAAACGATAAAAGTGCTCATCATGTTTGTGCTTAATTATAAAGCTAATGATGAAATCAATGATTACATATTAAAGCTTTTAAAACCATGGGTTTCGTGACAATATCTTCAGGATTTTGAGACAAAGGGGATGGCAGTCATCACAATTTACTCCTAATTAAAGCTGTTGAGGTTTGGATACTACCAATACATATCCATAAGAAAATTCCATGATAACAAAGATAAAAAATCTATGAAATGGAGAAATTATCAGTTTTGTATGTATTTTATCTATACTACGAGTATATTATTATGGGCATGTTTGGTGGGGCTTTGTTTTAAAGTTTTTTTTAGAGCGGTAAGCTTTTTGTTAAAAAATAATATCTTTCAAAATAAATATATATTGATGTGGCGAGTTATAACACCGAAGTTTTACAACCCTCCTACACAAAGTATCTAATCATTGTAGTGCAGTATATGCAACACCGGAGGGGGGGGGGGGGGGGGGGGTTGATCGTTCTCTAGAGGAATAGTGAGGTAGGTTCGAGATGTATGCCGCCTAAATCTAGAGGTCGAGGGATAATTCTTTTTTTATTTCTTTTATGTTTTATCCAAAGCAATTATAATCAATAGTTTGAGAGAGGCGTTTTGAACTAAGATAATTACTACTCTTAATTTGCAAGAAAATGTAAAATGATGAGAGCTTCGTATAGGGGAAAGATGTGTTTTACTTAGGGTGCAGTACTTCCTAGTCGCTCTACCTAATTTATCGCGTTGTCACACTCTTTTTAGTGTAATGTGGAGTATTTCATATATTCAATTGCGGGTTGGTCAATCCCACGTCTATGCGAAAGCTTAAGTGAACGAAGCGTATCGGAATGTCAAGCTCAAGCAATAACTAACACACACAATAA
>BQNB010151052.1:0-15953 GCA_026074375.1 Tanacetum coccineum
GAATAATCATCTACTATAACTAATGTGTATAAATTACCTCTATAGCTTTTAATTGCCGATGGACCAAATAAGTCCATATATAATAATTCTAAACATCTTTTAGTGGAAACCAAATTTTAGATTTATGACTTGCATGAGCTTGCTTCCCAATTTTACAAGCATCACAAAAGTGTTTATCATATTTTAGCTTAGGTAAGTTTGTTTCTAACTAATTCTTTAGATTACAACAATTGAATTAAACGCATATTTGCATGACCAAGTCTTCTATGCCATAAGGTAGAATTATCCACTACTGTGGTGAGACATAATTTGTCTTGAGACTTATTTCTTAGTTTCATTACGTATAAACCATTTTTCCTAATCTCATTTCCTATGATTTTACCATCTTTAATTATTTCACTACCTTCTTCCGTGAATAAGACTTGACACTTATTGTCACAAATTTGACCAACACTAAGTAAGTTAAATGCTAAGTTATCTACGTGTTCTACATTATATATAGTAAGAGAGTCATTAGAGATCGTACCTTTGCCTATGATCTTTCCTTTTAAGTTACTTCCAAAAACAACATTACCTCCGTAGTATGCTTTGTAGGTAGAGAATAAACTCTTGTTACCGGTCATATGTTTGGAGCAACCACTATCTTTGATCTACTCATCTGGTTCCAAGCATGTTCTCAAGCATACCTATTTCAACAAAAAAAGAAATTCAAGCGTTTGGTCCCTAATATCTCATGGGTCCAAAAATGTTAATGTTGTACATCCCTTGCATTTGTTGCAACTGATTGGGATATTGAAATGGGATACAATTTCCCACATGTACAAAGCCTTGGCTTTGATGATTGTTCCAATTCACATGATAGAAGTTTTGATGAATTGGTTCTCTAGAGTTTCTTCTAGGTTGAGGTGTGTTGTGTCTTGGTTGAGAAGAGACATTTCTTCTAGGCGGAGGTGTTTTTGATCTAGACTCGGTTTTCACATAACCTGTACCGCTTTTGAGTGATGGTTTTAACACTAGTACAAATCTGGGATTTCGTCACACATGTTGTTTTTTAAACGGCCACACAGTCAGATATTTATGTGACTAGAAGTAACTGGTAATTTTTTGTTCATTATTTAGTCACTTATAATTTGGGATGTGTGACAGATACAAATAAGTTTGAAATATTAGTCACACTATATATATACATATGTAACAAATATATGTCACACAATTGAACAGTGTGACCAAAATCCTTATATGGTCACATGAAGTAATTGTGTATGTGGCTAAATCATATAGTCAAGTTTGTCACACATTATTTAAAAGTGACTGCTATTTTTTGCTGAATATTTAGCCACATATGAATTTGAAATGTGTGACAACTGAAAAGTAAGTTTGAAGCATTAGTCACGATATACATTTAAAAGTGACAAATATATGTCACACACTTGAACAGTGTGACCAAATGTCATATATGGTCACACTAAACTTTTTGTCACACGTTATTTAAGTGTAGCAAAAATTCAGTACATATGGTCCCGCTTTAATTTTCCCCAAAATCAAAACCTCCCTCCAACACATTCTTCACAGATCAAAAAACATTTCATTCATTTCTCCTTTTGAGCGGGATTTTCCCCCTACTTTTTTTCACTTTGATTTTTTGAGTTTTTCTTTCATTTCACCTACACCACATAAACATAAACTCTATATCACTTCTTACATGTTTTCGATTGACGGCTTGAGTTCAAAAATCTCCAACAATCAGGTACACAATCTTTCTCTAACGTCCATTTAATCATAACACTCTAACTGATGATGCTTTATTTACGGGGTTGTTGGTGTAATTTTTAATAGATTTTGTGCCACAGCTAATGATGTTTTATAGATCAATTGCATATAGAATCTATGTTGGCCTTGTTCATATGATCTCACACTGGTAATGCTTTTGCTAATTTTTTATATTTCTGTTCAAGTTTAGGCTTATCAGTTGTATGTAATTAAGGTTCAGTTTGGAATTTATGTGATTAAGTTTGTATGTATATTAGGGATCTAACTGAAAGTTAGGGTATTTATTGTTAATTTTATACGTTTAGCTACAAGTTATGGTTTATGTTTATGTGCATCCATTCTTTCAAGTTTAGATCTGTTAGTCGTCTAATTTTCAATACAATATCTAAAAGACTTGCTTGATATTCTGTTATTGGTATCACACAGGATGAGAGCTTGGGTTCATGAAAATTAGTGTAACTGCCATTAGTAACTGAGGTGTATCTCATAAATATTAGAGGATTATAATTTGAAAATATATATCCACATAGATACTCATTGCTCAATTCATATGAAGATGGTGTATTTAAAGTCTGTTTTTATGTATATCAGGATTAAATGGAGGAAATAGTTGTTGCGAAAAGGAGAAAACAATGGAGAAACTGGTATATTTGTCTTCGTTTATGATAACCTGAGATACTGGTATATTTATCTTCCCTCTTCATGCATCTAATGTATACCTGAAGGTTGTGAATGGGCATTTGCTGAAACTAGGAGGAAGCAGAACAAACTGCTATTGAAAGGGCAACTGCACAGTTCAGACCACAAGCACTAGCAGTGGCCTGAGTAAGACTAGAAAAAGCACGTGTCAAAGCTAGAGAAAGACTGGAAAGATCAACTGGTGACAAATTTTCCGCTTATTAGAATACTACAACAAGACAAAGTTCTTTATCTGCACTGGAGAATATGCATTATAGTCAAATGATCAGATTTGATAACGCTGAAGAGGCTAGGTAATGAAAACAGTGTTATCTACTTAGCAAACTTTCAAGTGTTTAGTAAATTTTATATTATATAGACATTTTAACTGGCCCATCTGGGCTTGCACAAGTGGTTGAAATCTCATCTTTAACTAAATGTCATGAGTTTGAATCTTACACCTGACCTTTACGGCTCTACCTATCAGGTGCATGTGAGTTGGGTAACGGGTCTACTGATAGGATCACAATGGGTCTGAGCGGGTTGGGTTTGACATGCAACCCTGATTTTATGTACGTTTTTGTAGAACTGTATTACTAACTATAATTTCATGAATAATTATATATTAAATCTCTGAAATGAATGATTTTGGAGGTTTTATGCGTTAATCATCAACTTAGGGAGATTTTCTATTGGTTTGACATGTTCTCCTTTTTGCTAAAACACAACCCAACCAAATGAGTTTAGATAGTTTCCTCTGATATCTAGGGTGCGTCCTTATGCGGTTGGCAAAACCTTCATCTTCACGGGTTAGATTTCCTGTTTGTTTTAAAAAATCTTCAAGGAACAGCCACATACCTGTTTTTATAAAATTTTGAGAGATCTTTTTGTTAAAAAAACGTTGTTAAAAGGTTACTTAGCTATTTGCTGAATGGTACCGGATATGTGAACTACCTGGTGTGAAAGATCAACAGTCTGCTCGTTTTGTTCTACAACTGCAGCAAAATGGGTATTTGAAAGAAGATGATACATCAGACCGCTTTTTCCTCCAAGCTGCATTCAGATGCGGAATGTAGTACTTAGTGCGTTTGCACGCAACATGAGGCTACATGATCCTTATACTCCCAATTTGAAGGTGTCTGTCTTCTCTTAGTTTATATGACTAGGGGTGGTAAAGAAACTTCTCTGAAGTGGCTTTTTATGAGTGATGCTCAAGACAGAGGATTCCAGTTATCGGAATACATTTTTTGTGCTATATAACAATCACGTGCTCTAATATAATGACATAATTTATCTTACATATGAAGTAAAATGATTTAGGAGGGTTGTGTGCAATTAAATGCACTTTGGAAGCAAGACAAAATTGTCACGTCTAAGTTTGATCGTTGTGCTTGGTGATATTCATTTATTACTAACCGTAATCTTCTTTTCTCAGATTGATCTGCTAGCTGAGATCAGTCAATCACCCCGCATCCTCTCAAGGAAGAAGGCAAAGAGAGTCATGTTGCATTGAAAGTTAAACAGATGAAAACTGACGTGGATGAGTATCTGAAGGAACATAATTTTGCCTCCTAACTGTAAACGTTTGTCTATTCTTGTATTAGTGCAAGTTGTAACTAAATTATGGTCATCCTTACAGACTTAGCCATAAGGGACATCATTTTTTTCTGATTTAAAGCAGAAAGTGCTTCTTTCACCAAGTGAGGCTGCAAGGTAGGGACAGCGTACAAATAAGAGGGAACGTAAAAAAAGATAAAATAAATACAATGTGCCTTTGATGAACTCTCTTGTACTTTATGTTGGGATGCAGGTTTGTTGAAGCAACCCTTTTCTTCTCTCTCTCATATGAACTTCCATGGAATCTGAAGTGTTTGCCCGCATACTATATTATTAGTTATAAAGAAATAATAACCAACAGATATATACACAACTCTATAAATGGAATTTCGAGTTCCATTAATTTCATGTCTTGTTTGGTTTTTCCTTCCTAGGAAGAAATGAACTTAGAACAGTTATCTATGTGTGTTAACGACAACAATTGTGGTGCAAAGCTCTGATAAACAGTGCTAATTATGCAGGTCATCCAGCAGCTGCAGGCAAGAACTCCTCATGGACAGTCAATGGCAAGTAATGCTTCATTGACCATCTTCTTGGTTGGTGCTGCTTTGGAAATCTTTCAAATCTTAATATTTGAAATGATGTTCTAATGATTTATGTCTTCTTAAAATTAGGTGTTTAGGTGTCACATACTTTTGGCGCTTATTAATGACTTAAACAAACTCTAGGTATAACATGTGCTTTCTTTCCCCACTGTAGATTCTGTTATTGAGTCTAAGGACAGGATGTGTTATTCTGATCCTTAGAGTTGTTAGGGTAAAATTCGAGTACCTTATATATATCATTTACAGACATATGTGTACTAACCAATTTATCTTGTAATCTATTGTATACCATTTGGCTGTTTGGTTGAAAATCCATGGCTTGGATTGACTTAGCTAGCTGGTGTAGTTTACACAGGCAGGTAATCATGAAAATCCATGGCTTTGATTGACTTAGCTAGCTGGATTGTCTTAGCTATTGGGATTAAGGGAAATTAATGCTCCTAATACTGTTCGAGTTAATAATGTGCTGTTGGTTCTTTGTTAATACTGCTATTGGGATTAAGGGAAATTAATGTTGCTTATATATTAGTGTTGCTGGTTTTTGTTAATAATGCTATTGTTTCTTTGTTAATACTGCTTATATATATGTTAAAACTGTTCGAGTATATTAGTGTTGTTAAAGAAGTTTGTGCTATTGCATCAACCTGTGATTGTTTACTTTAAGGTATGCCGTGTTTTGTAGTAAGTACATTGTGTTGTGGTTATAGGCATGGTGATGGTGATCGTTGATAGTGGTGTAGGATGACGTGCTCCGTTGACAGAAGAGAGACATGTAACAGCTTGACAGCTTTTTTGAGAAACAAGCAAACAACTACACTTTAGCAAGTTAATAAATATTTTTTTTTTTTAAACTTAGAAGATGTTTCCAAGATTGTGGTTTAGCTGAGAATTTGATATGTACGACATCATGTATATTGGTTCATGTTATATACATTCCAAGTTTTAGTTATATGAAATTGCTTTTTGGTTTTTTTGATGATTTGTTATATATAAATATATATAAATAGATGAATATATATATACTATATAATATATATATAATATATACTAATGACACCAAAGATTATTTGTATATGTGACTAGAAGATGCTCCACATAATATGGTCCCTTTGTCTTATCAACATTATTGGTCACTCGTTTTTTTAATTTGAGTTGACTAATAATTACAAAATGCACACAAACTAAAAGTTCATGTGACCATGGATGAGAGATTAGTCACACAAAATACACATTCGACTTGACTTTAAAAATATATGATAACACTTAGTAACACGTTTGGCCACTTTGTTAACTTGTCAATGAGACAACTTTTAAAAACACATGCTTGGTGTGACAAAATATTATAAAGAAAAAAAAAAAAGGCCACAGAAACTTAAAATTCATGTGACCATTGGATGAACAATAGTCACACAAAATACACAATCACTTAACTTTAAACAACATATGGTCACACTTATTAACACTTTTGGCCACTTTTGGTTAACTTGTATGTGACTAAATCTCAAAAAAAAACCATGTTTTGTGTGACTAAATATTACAAAAGGCCACACAAACATACAATTCATGTGACCATTGGATGAACAATAGTCACATAAAATACACATTTACTTGATTTTAAAAAGCATATGGTCACACTTATTAAGACTTTTGGCCATTTTTTTTAAATTGTAGGTGACTAACTCCAAAAAAACAACACCCGTTGTGTGACTAAATCATCACAAACGTCACATTTATTATATATTCATGTGGCCACATGACGGGAAATAGTCACACAAAAATACACATTTACTTGAATAAATCATCTCAAATGTCACATATATTATATTATTTAGTGCCAAAAGGACGAACAATAGTTACTCTCTAAAACATTCGGTGTGACGATAAAAGTGTTTACAAGTCAGCTAATACTGATTGAATCCAACAAAACTTGAAGCCCTAAGAATTGTCTCACATATCAGATTCGTCCCTTTTTCAATGGAAATAGCCACGGAACTCCCCAACATGACCGTATGTGTTGTCCGACAGTGGCGCGATCTTTAGTGAAAAACCCCAATAAAAACACTGTGACCATTGATATAATCATCACACATTTTTGGCGAGTGACCATGTTTATACAATTTTGTACCAGTGCCTCAAGTCTTTCAAAACCCACCTTACATTGACCCTGACCTTGAACCATTTTACACCCGCCAAACCGAAATCATCAATCGTCAAGTACAATTACGAGATGAGCATCGTGGTGGTGTAAGGTCAATCGGAAAAAGTCTTAGAATGTTTGTGAGCAACATGAAGTAAGTGGAGCAATGAGGGAAATGGCTTTATGACTTTATTATCTAATTATTACTAAGCCATTATGAGTAGTTTTAAAAACTATGGCTACTTATTGTAACTAAGTACTAGTATGAGCATCTTAGCTTGCCAATGGATGATCTTTAGTTTATCATCCTAAACCAATGCGGCATGCACCTTGATAGTCTTTTGTTATATATATATATATATATATATATATATATATATATATATATATATATATATATATATGATATTATGCATGCTTATCTTTTGATAATATTATGCGTACATATGCTTCCTTCCATAAAAACTCAAGATAATTGATGGTAATCTTGTGAGGTAGATAATGAGTATTAGTTGGATTCTGTTAAAATAAATTGACTTCCAAAAAGGAAAATATAGAAAAAAAAAAATTTATCAAGAAATTATGGAAATAGTTTTCTGTCTCCAGAAAACGCCCCCCTAAAATACTGGGCGGTCCCCAATATATATGGGACCGCCAGTAATTAAGGGACCGCCATCAAAGGTCACAGATTCTTCCGGTGACCATATGAAAATCTGATACAGTTGACCACTTTCCCATCAAGGCACAGCGATAATTTCTGTATTTTACAAACCACCATTGTGGAATCTAAATTTTCAAACCCTAGCCTTACGTCTTCAAACCAATGAAGTTGCCTATAAGATGCCCCATAAGATAGAACAATACGATTCCCTATCAGACTTAGAAAAAGAGCATACCAAATCACTATATCTTAGGAACGAAGAAGATAAGAGAAGATGAGTAGAGTATGTGATGAGCAAGATACTAGGATTTTACAAGGAATTCCTAGATCTTGGACCCGAATACCTAACAGGGGTAGATGACGAAGGAGAAGTCACGTAAGGACGTGTGACGTGACTTCGAGTCTAGCTACAAGACTCGTTAATAAAGAAAAGCACTTATTGGGAGGCAACCCAATTTACTTTTCCCGCATATTAGGAGTGTTATGTGTGTTTTAATTCTTCACTATTTGTTTTATTATGTTTGAATTATCTTGTAATCATGCTTTGCATTGTCTTTAACCTCGTCTTAATTTCAATCAAAGGTATTTTGTAAACAATAAGTGTAGGGGAATTTATCCGGCTTTTGAGCCAAATTCAAACATATTAAATGAATTGTTTAGATTAATCCGCGTCAGTATTGAGTCATATGATTGAATTGTTAATTCTCAGGTTTTATACAACAATTTATATAGGAACTAACTTATGGAATCAAGTGCAGAAAATTTTTCATCAAAAACAAAAATTTCATTTTCACAAACGGTGGAGATGGCGTCGTGATTAACACTCAACGCCGTCACCATGACACCTGTAATGGGGTCACACCAATCCTGACGGCGTCAAACGCCCAGGTCCAGAAAACTCAAAAGTTTTTAAATATTTTTGAAAATAAAACTTGTGCAACATTTAATATAGGTATTCTTCTGTATAAAATTGCAAAACCTAATAAGTTTAACAATTCTTTCATCCTTTCTATCGAGTCTTACCCTAAATTCATATTGCATATTGGTAAATCGCACATTTTATGCTTGGTATTGTTTTCTCTGTCTTTGATTACAGGTTATATTTGATGAGAAGAAGCTTGGAAGTTCTTAGAAAGTTTCATTGGATGACTCTCGGAGGACGATTTAACCAGTTATCGCATGTTTCTTCTCCATTATTGAGTAAACCATGGGAGTACTAGTTTCTTTTTCTTGTTTTCTTTTCCCTTTATCTGTTTTAACGGGTACTTCCAGAGAACATTGGGGACAATGTTCAAAATAAGTGTAGGGGGAATAAACCTTAGAAACTATTCTTTCATTTGTCATTTGCTTTGTTAATATAAATAATGTCTAAAAACGTTATTTATATTTTTCGACCTCTCAACGTTTTGATAATAACAAAATGTAAAAACGTTTACAATAAAAATAAACGTTTACAAATTATTAAATATAAAATTTCATTTCTAAGATTAGTGATCACTTAAGGTATGGACAAACAAATTAATTAAGCATGATTAGTGATCAAGAAAATATTTTTCTCTTAATCCTCACTTTTAATTCTACAAAAGTATTTTCTCAAAAATACATTTACAAAATATTCTCTAATTAAAATAAAAAGTTTTATTAAAAACTTAAAATTTAAAATTCAAATTTCCCCCCCAAAATGGAAGCTTCTACACCAGATACAATCTTTCCCACAAAAAGACAAAAAAGGGAGCAGAGTTTAGGCGGCGACCCCCTTATAGGCCTGGCGGCCCCCTTATATATAAGGGACCGCCGGGACCGCCCTCAGAGAGCCGTTGGGATTCCCTGCCTATAAATATTGCTCCATTCCCAGCAGAAAAACATTCCTCTTTGCACAAAATTTTTCAGTCTTTTCTTTCTCTCTCTAAACCTTCTTTCTCTCACTAAAACTCTTGATCACTAACATACTTAGATCTTGTTTCAAGTGATCTAATCTCTTCCCTCTCATTCAAGTGCAAGAGAAGAACACTCGTATTCGTCAAGAAACGAAGTGTTAATTAGTGATCTCTCCTCTTTTCTTCTAAGTACCAAACCTCTATTGTATTTATCTTGTGTATTTGTGTGATTCGGATATTGTGTAGATCCGATAGTGTAGATCTTGTGAGTGTGTATATCTTGTGAAGTGGTAGATTGGTTCTAGCTAAGATTAGGACTCGACATTTAGCTTAGTGTCGGAAAATAACGTAAGCGACGTGTAAACGGTTTTCTCCGCCTAAAATGAGCTTGTTGACATAGTAAAATCTCAAGTTGAACCACTATAAAATCTTGGTGTCTTGGTTTGGTTGTTTCTTTCCTTATCTCTTTACATTATTATTGTTGTTATCGTGTTTTAGTTTAGATAGTTATTGCTTGTTCATATTGTGATTTGATTGAACATATAACTCGGATCTATACATTTTTGAAAGTAAACTTTTAAACCGTAAAACAAACGTGTAAACTATTCAACCCCCCCTTCTAGTTTCCACAATTGGTATCAGGAGCAAGGTCACTCAAGATTTTTAAAATATATTGTATTTTAAAGCTTGGATCGATCTATGGATTCCGACAAATATCTAGAAGGGCAATCTATGCAAAGACCACCACTCTTTGAAAGCGATAGTTTTATTTATTGGAAAAATAGATTCGAGACATATGTTAAATCAAAAGATCTAGATCTTTGGCATGTTATTACCAATGGTGATTTTCAACCTATTGTACAAAATCCGGAAACCAAATTAGATGAGGTTATCCCTTTTGAAAAACAAACCGATGATCTCAAAAAGAGACTTGCGAAAAATAATGAAGCAAAAATGGTTATTTACAATGCTTTGCCAAGAAAAGAATATGAAAGAATTTTCATGTGTAACACGGCAAAAGAAATTTGGAAAACTTTGTTAATCACCCATCAAGGTAATAGCCAAGTCAAAGATAATAAGATCGACCTTTTGGTTCAACAATATGAACAATTCGTCATTTCCGAAGACGAATCTATAGATAGTGCTTTTGCTAGATTTAATACTATTATTACTAGTCTTAAAGCTCTTGATGAAGGTTATTCTAGTAAGAACTACGTAAGGAAGTTTCTTAGGGCTCTACATCCTAAATGGAGAGCAAATGGCCCAAGGATATTGCACAATAAATGCCAAAGCAAACTTCATCGGATAAGAATTGCTTACAATGTGGTTACTGCGAGAGTGACTGTTTTTTTAAGAACTTGGCTCTATTGCTACACAGGTTCATCTTTTCGTTACTCTATAACATGTCACTTTAACATTTTTCCTTCTCTCTTAATTTCCATGACTTTATGCTGCTTGTTCTATGTGTATAGAGCAGAGGTAATCAATGACATTCTATAGGTGCAACCCACTTAAGTTTTGTGAATCAACCTCTGGGACTGAGATGAAACAACAGTCACCCAAGAAGACCGTTTTCATCAATTAGGTGCTGATAACATGTTGACTCATTGATCATGCAAACTTTGTAGTCCTTAGTCGTATTAGGGTGGAGAATTGATTATGAATGTGGTTTGTGAGGTGTTGCTGCGACTACTTATTTCCGTTGTTTTGTAAATATCATGATAATCATGATACATGGTTCCTCTGACTCTATTTAATTAATTTATCTTAAAGTTTTATTTATATTTGCAGCATTTATATATAATTAAGATGTAAAATGGATAGCCAGGGTTGATACATGTAAGTACATAACAATTAATGTATTGAGAAAACTATCTAAAATATACATTTACGCGGGAGAAACCTTACTCAAAAAAAACTATTATAAAGTATAATAGTCATTAACATTAATCTCTACTTTACAATGTTGTATTTAAATATTTTTTTTAACTTTGAAAACACATTTTATATTGAAAAATCTACCCACTTATAGGCACAAGCTTGAATGTTTTGATAAACACTGTCATGAAAGATTTTGATCTACATAACTAGCATCAATAATATGATGGTAATGAAAGTATAGCTATTTTCTGTGATGGAAAAAGTATAGCAATTTCATGAATTATAATGTTGTTCATTAATATAAAACACAATATGTATTCAAAAAAATTAGTAACTATCCATAGTAATAGTACATGTTTCTATTTCTATTAGAAAATATTGAAGCAACAAGACTGCTAATCAACATCAAATAATATCCTAACATTCAATGAAGGAGGTCACGTTGAAAAACCACTGGGCTGTCATAACATCTAATCACTTAATTTATTTGCAAGATTGTGATAGACAAAACAACACAAGTTAGGAACACACTACTATACTCTTTTTATAGTATGCGTCTTTTTTACTCTTCTTAATGCTAATTCAATGAACACCACAATGAACCTATGTCCACATACTTGATTTAAGAAGAAAAAACGACGTATGTGTATAGTTCTAAAATTAAAAACAACAACAAAACATGAATCAAAAAATCATAAGACATGTAACAGAAAATTACATGAATATGTTCTTATCTAATAGATAAAACAGAATTACATTATTTATTTGTCCATAATATGTTCTTTATTCATCATAGTTTAACGACATAAGTTATACTTAAATCAATTCACTAATAAATTTATAAACAAAGGATACACGCTTGAAAAAAAGGCTCTCACCGTTCCATTCTTATCGGATAACGCTCATTCTTTTTTGATGGTTCATCATTCTATATGATTTTTGGTGGGGAAAATTTCACAATGTTCGTTGTATAAAAAATGTATCATTTCTTTTTTCGTTTATATTGTATACATATTTTTATAATCTTCGTAATCATTACTGTTCCTTAATTTATTCCTGGATACTCACAATGCGAGCCCGCCCTATATATCTATATATAAATATATATAAATAGGCTTCCGTTCCGTTGAGAAAGTTTTTTATTTTGAGAAGAATGAGAAATCTACGTAAGCAAATAGATACTAATTTTGATTTGATTCACTAGTAAACATCATTAAATAGTGAATCAAAGCAAAAATCACAAATTCGTGATTCACAAATCATTGCTAAAATCGAGTCATGGTAATGATTCCTAAAATTTGTATTGAAGAATTCAGTATTTTACTTATATTGCAAAAACGAGAGATTTTTTTAACATTGTTAGAATTTTTTTACACATTTTTGAATTATAATCACATTAAAATGAGTCTTACGTTTGAAAAACTTGAATCAAAGTTAAAAATCTATCATTTTTGAAAACCTCTTAATCGAATTCCGGATCTATATATAATATTTTATATAATAGCTATATTATATAATATAATAAGCTGAATCGAATCGATTGAGAAGGTTTTTATTTTGAGAAGATTGAGAAAGTTTTTTAAAAACGATAATATTTTAACTTTGATTCAAGTTTTTCAAGCTTATAAACACATTTTAATGTGATTATAATCCAAAATGTGTAAAAAGAAATTGAATTAAATGTTAAAAAATCTCTCGAAGTTTTGCAATATAAATAACAAACTGAACCATCTGTAACAAATTTAATGAATCATTACCATAACTCGATTTTAACAATGATTTGTGAATCAAATTTGTGATTTATAGATTCGATTCACTATTAAATGATGTTTACTTGTGAATCAAATAAGAAAATATATGAATCAATGGCTCAAACGAAGATTTCTAAATCTTCTCAAAATAAAACTTTCTCAATGGAACCAAAGCCTCTCTTTATATATATTTACATATATAGAATATATATATTTATAGTTATATGTAATATAATGTTATAAAATATATATATATATATATATATATATATATATATATATATATATATATATATATATATGTATATATGTATATATATATGTATATATGTATATATATATGTATATATATATATATATATATATATATATATATATATATATATATATATATATATAGATATATATATATATATATATAATATATAAGAAAATATATGAATTCAATGGCTCAAAGGAAAGATTTCTAAATCTTCTCAATAAAAACTTTCTCAATGGAACCAAAGCCTCTCTTTATAATAATATATATATATATATGTATATATATATATATTATATAGTATATATATTATATATATAGTATATATCTATATATATATTTAATATAGTATATATATATAATATATATATATTATAAATATTAACATATATACATATATATATATATACATAGACATATATATACATATAGTAATACATACATGACAAATATAAAATATATTTAATATATATATATATATATATATATAAATTTATATATATATAATTATAAATATATATATACATAATATTATATTATAGAGAGAGATAGAAGGGTTAATGTGAAGAGATTTTAAATATTAAATGAGAACTAATCTACACAAATCAAAGGAGTACCATTGGTATCTTTTTAGTTGATCTTAATGAGAATAATATTAGAATAAGTGACCTTAAGAACCTATAAATAGAGCTTCAATGTATGTTTTAGTACATTCTTTTTTTCCCTATCTATTAGTTTCAATATCTCAGAAAATAACTGACGTGTCTTGGTAAACAATTTGTATATCCCCCCCCCCCCTCGAAAATACCTGATACGTCGTGGTACAATATCACGAAAATTAACTGATGCGTCGTCGGTACAATATCTCGTAAATAACTGATTGCGCTCGTGGTATAATATTTCAAAAATAACTGATGCGTCGTGGTTACAAATATCTCGAAAATTACTGAGATAGCTCGTGGACAATAACTCGAAAATACTTGATGCTCGTGTAAAATATTTTGAAAATAAATGATGCGTCGTGGTAAAATATCTCTCGAAAATAATAAAGCATTTATGGTTTAGTCAAAATAAAAAAAATGCATAATACCTATAGTACCCTTTTGTTATATTTTTAATTTAAACACTTTCATGTATTAACAAATTGCATTTAATACCACTTGCTCTAATCTTATTGGTTATTAAATGAGTTATTTTATTTTTAAAATTTTAAGTAACTCCTTTGACTCATTATATATAAATAAATATATATAATATATATATATATATATATAATATTATATATGATGTTTCTTATCCTTTCGACTTTCTTTCCCGTCTCAAGTCTATTTTAGAAGGTGTTTTTATGTTGCTTGGCGGACGGATTTGGAGGCTTCGAAATCAGTTTGGTCTTTGAACGCTTCGCCTCCTAATCGTTCCAAACGATTTTTGATGACATTGTTTTCTTTGGTCCTTATTATGGTGTTCTGTAGATGTAATAGAGTTTTTTTCTTGGGAGTAATTGGTTAATGAAAAAACCCGGCTAATCTTATCTTTGTAATGTCTTCTAGCTCCTTGCTAGTTTTTTTTAATAAAGTTTGTCTTCCAAAAAAAAAAAAAAGTTTCCTTAAAATAAGAAGGATAAGAAGTAACTATGACCGCATAATCCGAATGCATACGACTTTAATTAGATGCAACTCTATAATCTTAGAGCTTATAATGCATCATAATTTGGGGTTTTCAGCTTTTAATTAGATACATATACGTATTTTAGATTATACATAATTCTCTTATTTTTTTGTCACTCCTACATGGTGGCAATAAAATCATAAAAAATCAATTTGCACAATCTACACAATCAAGTTAACTTTCGAAACTTTAAATAGGTGCATCTTAGTATGAATTAAATGGCTCTAATGAAAGTCGTGTTTAATGAAATCGTACATTTTAGTCTTTTTTTCTTCTATACCTGTACTAAAAATTTTGTGTACCTGATGACTTAATGTTCTGGGTCCGCCCCTGAATATGCTAATGAAGTGTTTTTCTATGTATTCCTCAATAGAATCCGGATCGATTAAGAATGTTATTATTTTGAGAAGATTGAGAAGGTTTTTAAAAATGATAGATTTTTAACTTTGATTCAAGGTTTTCAAGCGTAAAACTCATTTTAATGTGATTTTAATTCAAAATGTGTAAAAAAATTCGAATCAATGTTAAAAAATCTCTCGTTTTTGCAATATAAGTAAAATATTGAATCTTCTATATAAATTTAAGGAATCATTACCATAACTCGATTTTAGCAATGATTTATGAATTAAATTTGTGATTTATAGCTTTGATTCACTATTAAATGATGTTTACTTGTGAATCAAATAAAAAATATGAATCAATTTGCTAAAACGTAGATTTCTCAATCTTCTCAAAATAAAAACCTTCTCAAGAGAACTGGAGCCTTCCTCAATAAACATGATCGGTATATATACATACCACATGGGCTTGAGCCCAAGACAACTCATAGATAACTAATGGATTAGAATCCTCTAAAGTTGAGTCAAACATCATACATCATGTTCATCAATCACAAATTAGTTAATTGTATAAAACTTTTTCTTTTAATAAAAATCATGAGCCCACTTATTTATTTTCACTCACAATAAACTTAACATGATCAATCATGTTTGACCATAACTTTAGAGGATCTTTTTCCATAACTAATACAAATACAACTAGAGACAGCTAATGATCGACTAATACAAGAGATAAGTGCAATACAACTAGTGATAGCTAATGATCGACTA
>BQNB010151053.1:0-15953 GCA_026074375.1 Tanacetum coccineum
TCTCGCGAATCTTGATCCTTGTGTTTATTTATATTTATTTATCTTTATATATATATATATATATATATATATATATATATATATATTTAAAGGGTTAGATTTCGCTAGTCAAATTTTGGCGCCGCTGCCGGGGAGGTTGTGAAACGATTATCGTTACTTTTGACAGTTTGAGTTTATACAAAAATATTTTTCATTTTCTTTTATTAGTATAATTATCATATAAAACAAAAGAAAAACCAAAAATATAAAAACATTTTCCTTAATCAAGAAATAAAATTCACAAGTTGGTAAAATACCGAAATATAATATTCTCAATTGAGATATTATCATAATAACTTTCGGTGAACTTGTTGGTTCCCAATTCGAACAAAAGATTTAAAAACTTGCCATTTGTGTCTCTTACGACGTACGGCTCACCTCGAAAGGTTGAACAAACTATAAAGTGGGTATAAGGAGGGTTGTTCCAAGGAACTACGACCCTAAAGGAGAAATAAGCTTTGCGCTATTCCTACTCCTCCGCTCGCTTGTACGTTTATCTTTTTGAGAGCTACCGTGAAGTAAGTAGATTATTTGGTTAAAGTTGTCTTACCTCATTTTCCAGTAAAATCAATTGTAAATAAATCATCAAAAAAGAAAAACCAAAAAAAATAGTGTAAATTTTCTTTTTATAATTCTAATTTGTGCATGCGCACTCGTTCTCAAGCCAGTAAACGTCGACAATCACCCAATCTTGAAAAACCAAATAACAACCAAGAACTTTTCAATCCTCCCATAGTTACGATGGCCGATCATCGTACTATGGCGCAATTACTCGAAGCACCCACCGAGGGTTACGAGGATGCGATCGTTGTTCCCGAAATTACCGCAAACAACTTTGAGATCAAGCATGGTCTGCTTAATCTTGTTCAACCAACTTTGAGATCAAGCATGGAAATGCATCTTGAGATTTCCCGTCATGTGCTTTGAGCACCCAGAGTCAACGATGAATAGAATTATCTCTACGAGCTGCAAAAGAATTAGAAGACAATGGAGTATTGGACATAGTGGAACACCTAGGAGTCATATGTTCCAAAATATTAGCAGTTCTAGATGCATTTCCTAGAGGCATACTAGCATTAGGGGTTGTGACTTTTCCTTTGGGACTAGGTTTCCAATTATATCCCGTGGTGTAAACTTAGGATCCCACCACCTCACTGCATGTCTTACTAACTTGCTCATGAAATCTTCCTATAATTATGTTTCAAGTTTCCTTGAACGGTTGGAGTTGTTACAAACTTTTATTCTTATCATATGATATGTTCAACTATTGGTTTACAATTTGCTTGGGTTCTCTAGTACTAATAGGCACAGCAATTGGCTGTCTAGTCCTAGAATTAACGCCATTAATATAATGAAGAACACACAAATCATGATTGTCATTTAGCACACATTTTCCACAAGTAACACAAACAAAGTTTATATTCGAGGTCTTAGCATTCAAACTGTCATTACACGCAGTTACAGACGTTTTATTATTTGAAAATTTAAAATTCCTACGGTGGTCTTCTACTTATTGCTTCTTCCCTTGACTATTGTTAGGCATGACACTATCTCCCATTCGATTGCTCTTAAGTTGTGGTCTGCTAACGCTAGTGGTGAGAATTACTCCTGTAGAAAAGGACACACGTTTGTTAGTTTTCCTAATATTTTGAGGCAACTGTGGTCTTCTAGTTTGATTGGGCTCAGTGTGAACTTTATACATTCCTGGAGCAATCATATTTGTGTTCTTTAAGATTGACTTAATGTTCTGAGGAAAAATCTGTGCATTGACTGGTTTCGAAAAATCATTTGACACGTTATTTTTGGTAACTGACTTTGACTTTAAAATATCTTTTTTTTCAAGAGAATATGAAAAAATAGCCGGTTTCCTTAAAACTGATTGTCTTTGACTTTTAAAAGCATTCAGTTGTCGAATAACTGATTATTTTTCAAAATTAGTTTCCACAAATTTTCCTTTCATCTTTTCAATAAGTTTCTTTAACAACTTATTGCAATTCCTTTGTCTTGTAATTGAGCTTTCAAGTCTTGAATTTCAAAGTATTGTTCACGTTCTTTCAGAAATTCCTTTGACTGATTTTCTTTGAAAGATTTGTCATTTTTTATCTTTTCTTTGCACTGTTGTAAATCAAGTTCAAGATTAATCGCATGTTTCTGAAGTGCTTCAAAACTCTTTGACATTGTTCTAGTTTTTGAAAGCTCTTTTTCAAGATGTTTTCATTTTTCCAAAGTTTCCAAATAATCACATTGCAAATTAGTAACTTCATCCAGATCAGTGTACAAACCAAGTATTGCATTCATGTGATCAGCATAATAATATTCCCTTGAAAGTCTGTTGATTTCATTCAAAAACTGTGTTTTTTGAGTTTCCAATTGAGATTTGAGAGTGTCTACTTCATGTTCAAGAGAATTAAAGTATCTCAAATCAGCAACCATTTACTCGTTCAAACACAAGTGAAATTTTTCTAAGTCCTCATTGATTCTTCTAATTTGGGGGCAAAAATTTCCTTCGATTGTGTTTTGAATGAAAGGATCTATGTTACCAAAATATGTTCTTTTAGCGATTGTTTGTTTGCAAAAGTTTCACCCATCAAAAAGTGTGTAACACTCTTTTTAATCTTGAAAAAGTTTCTTTAGAGCTTTTACACTTTTGATCCCATTGAATGGATTCATCCATTTCCGGTTTATAACAAAAGTTTGTGTTTATGAAAAACTCATATGGAAATTTTATTAATAGAAGATATGAACTCATCTTTGACGTTTTTGAAAAATGTGTGTTTCAGGCACTTTTCCCGTTGTGAACGAACAAATCATAAAGATTATCAACTTGGTCATAATCAAAAGGTCTTATTAAATCGCTTAATTTTAATCGACTTTCTTTTGCAAGACGAATCATTTCATCAGATTCAGGGGTTAACATTAAAGCAAGATTATCATTATAGCAACCTATATCATACAGACGAGGATTTCCTCTTCTGAGCTTTCTGAGAACTCAGTTTTGCAAAACTCGTTTTAACAATTACGGATTAAGCATATTCATTTTTGTTTGAACAGATGTGACCAGATTTATATACAATATCATCAAAAACCTTGACTTTTCTTTCTAAAGCAATGACCTTAATCTATTCGTTTCTTCACAAGTTTTGTAAAACTTAATTTAGCCTCTTTTCTTGTGACATTATTGATTATGGTTTTCTTGATGTGCAAAAAGCTCCTTTTTCATATCCGAAATCGTTTGATTTAAATCATTTATCTTTCGAGTATATTCATTAGATGACTTTTCAGATTCGATTTTGTATGACATTAAATCCCCTTTAGCTTTTTTGCACAATCAATTGCACCTTTGACGCATAATTCACATCATGATACTTATCAAGTTCCTCTTGGAACTTCTTAAGGTGTTTGAACATCAACATATATTTTCTTAGAACGTTCATTGTTGCTTCTTTGAAATGGTTATTTGATGATTCTAAACTTTTATTTTTAGTTTTTAAATCCTCAATATCACCTTTCAGTTTATCAACTAAAGCCTTGTTTGATGTTTCCAAAATTTTATTACGGTTTTTGCTGTCATCAATTTCAAATTTTAGTTTCTCAATTAAAGAAGCAAGTAAATCACGTTCTTGTTGATCAATGTATCAACAATTATCATCCTGGACATCCAGTCTCTAACTAACATATATCTAATGAATCAATAGTAGATATTAAAGTGGCACCTTGTTCCCGCCAAGATAATATGTCATAACAAAGCGTAAAGCCCGCCCGATGGGCGGTCTCCGCTTGTGTGAGTTATCCAAGTGAAAAATTAAGTAATGTTTAACCAATTACGAATCAACGTGAAAATTATTATAGTTAATAGCGAATAAAAAGAAAAGAGCGTAATGCGCCCGATAAGAGGAAATAAGACACTTAAATAAATTAATCCGCATTACAAAGTATATGTTTTTTAATTCAAAGTGTAATAAAGCTTCTTTAAACACAAAGTTGTGTTCAAGGTTTATCAAAACTTTAAGCATACATTTTTAAAGGCACCAATAAGTATGAATCATGAAAATGAAAGAATTAACATGGTACATAGCATACAAATATACTCAAGAAGATTGTAAAGTAATACATGTTCTAAATACCTTATCCTTTAATCAATCGAATATTTAAAAAATGCATTTCTAAAACATTTTTTCTTGATACTTTTCACATTATTTCCGTGACTCATAAAATGTAGTTCAATTACCCACAACTTATGTTGCTCCATGTTAACTTAGTTTCTATGTTAAAGTATTTAAAGAGGGAACTTTCATAATCTGTTACATCTAAGACAAATTTTATTACAAACCTTCTCTTGGTCAACAACGGTTAAGTCATGGTAATTGTGTTGACACATCAAGTATCCAACTGTTAGAGTCTGAGTAAAAACAATCTATGATTATCAATAGTAGTTGAGCCAGTATAAGCTTTTCCTCAAAAGAGTAGTTTTGTTAAGATAAGGCCCCATGGTACACATACAATTATCAGTCACAATAATACAATCGCTACTTAATCATCATCTGACAAAACATACCTAGGTCACTGCTAACTTCCCAAAGCGTTTCAGTCTTGATGGCCTTCTTTACCAAATTGAGTTACGTCCGAAAACTCATGTTGAGATGGCAACGTATTTGGCTGCTGATTAAATTTAGCTTTCTTATTAGTGTCCATATGTAAATCAAGCGCTGATAGGTATAGATTAAGAGACCCGTCAGATGCGCTATAAAGCATTATCTATAAAGCATTCTTCTCGTAACTTGGCAGCGAGCGTTGCCTAAGCCAACAGATACTACACACAACTTGACAAAGGATATACTTAGCAAGAAACAAAGATAATATAAGAATTACTCATAAGCTAAACACTTGAAATGGTCTTAACTTTAGCAATAAACGTTCAAATTTATAAACATATATTGTTGTTACATCGTAATTTACTCTTACAAAGATACACTTAGCACCCATCGTAAACTCCCCCCAAATAATAAAGCATATCTACCAAAACCAGGCTCTTTATTGCAAACGAAATCTCAGAAGAAAGTCGAGCCCATTTTGTCACCTTCAACGTCACTTGAAGCATTGTTTAATAAACCTAAGTGAAGTAGATATATTAGTATGCTAGAGAAGAACAAAACATTAATGGTCATGTCATATCATTAATACTAATATATTAGCCTAGCTAGTAGCTTCCAACTAATATAAATAAGGGATTTACATTGCTCATTTGGGGCCAAGCATATGGTGAACGTCGGATAAAAAGCATAGTACATCCCACCATATTACTGCGGTGGATTCTCTCAAAGCTTTTAACAATGACAGCTTCTTTTCCCTGTCAAAAATCCTTAACCGTTATAACCATCACGAACAAATCTAATTTGAAATCTAGACAAAAATGAGAATATAGGTAGAAATTTCGACCTATTTACATATGAAAAGGGGTTTTATTCTGGTTAATGTTTTCCCTTTTCAGAAAAATAGATACAATAACATACTCAGTGCACAACCAAATGAACCCTTCTGGAATCCTAACAAGCTAAAAACTAACAATCATACAAAGTGATTATGAACCAAATTATAATTACACCACAATTTAAACACAAAAGCAAATCAATCTATTTAAACATGTTTCAGAGACTGAGATGTGAAATCAACCTTCATTAAAATTAGGTACACTCTGTCTACTATTATAGCTTTCTTTGCAAGCCAAAACTACGATTTTTTTTTTAGTTTCCTCTATCTTCACAGCATTATCCTCATAAGCAAACTTCACATCTTTTACTTGCAAATTTAACAATGACAACTCTTTAATCGTACTCATAACATTACATAGTGTATATCTACAGGTCCACTATTCTGTGTGCAACCATTGTACCCATAATTCAGCATGTTCGGTATAAATTTTATAAAGATCTGCTATTAGTATAATAAATTAATAACTCAAATGCTAAAAGTAGCAAAAAATACATCAATCAAAGTGAGACCAAATGCCTTTATGAAAATTAGATTGATGAAACACCCTGTGGACAGATTTAAAACAAAATTTAGCCATTATCAATGTTCAAAATATGCAAGTGAAACACGAAATAAGAAAAAGAATGTACTTTCCAAAATAAACCCATATGGTTAGCTTTGTGAGTACCTGCCATCATCATAGTTTTTGTATCCATCTAGGTAGGTATTGTGGCCTAGTTCATGGGTTCACGTCTCTTAGGAGAGATAACTCTTGAAAATTAAATATGGTATAATTTTAGATGATATTTTTTTGAAGTATAAATAGCATATAGAGTAAGAAAGACTTATCATGTGTACTTTTCAAGTATTTTGACGTGAAAGCGACAGTTGACACGGATCTAATTATGCATCCATTAGCCAGATACTTCGTACCTTCACGTCTTCAAATATAATTACCACATTTTTGATTTCAAATTTAAAAACAAAATCAGAATTTAATGAAAAAGATAAGACTTATATATAATGCAGGAATGTTATGGTTAAGATGTAATGTGTTGAAAAATGTTTTTAATTTTCCCTTTTATATATAATTAAAACATTTTTTATTTTAATTAGGAAAGTTTTAAAGGATTGTTTTAATTTAATTAGGATTGTTTTAATTAGGAAAGTTTTAAAGGATTGTTTTAAAACGTTTTTGTTATGTTGACATTTTCAAATTCACACTCTATAAGGCTGGACGGAGTGGGAGTAAACTCACCTAGGTGAGTTTACCACTCACGCGCGAGTGCCACTCCGGTGGTAAAACTCACCTAGGTGAGTTCCATTTTCCAAGGTGATTTTTCGTAGATGAATTTGGGTGCACTACTGAAGTGGTAAACACACATATTGAGTTTTGATAAATGGATGGGCCCTCACTTTTATCCAAATTGTATTTTAAAATAAGTTTGTGAGAGTACCTTGGGTATATAATGGGAGAATAATGTTATATTAAGTGGTATTTTCAATGAAAGATGATTTTAATTAGGAAAGTTTTAAAGGATTGTTTTAAAACGTTTTATGGTGATTGATATCTGATTGGTTTGATTTTAATTAGGAAAGTTTTAAAGGATTGTTTTAAAACGTTTTTGTTCTGTTGACATTTTCAAATTCACACTCTATAAATGTGACGAAAGTTTTAAAGGATTTTTTTAAAACGTTTTTGTTCCCAAAATTTTAGTTAACTCATTAAATGTGACGAATTGTTTCCCTTGTTTGTAGGGATTTACATTCAAAGTTTATATAACTTATCTTAATTAGGTATCAATTCATTTGACTTGTTTGTAGCTAGTTTTAATGAGTATTAATGGGCTAAATCATTTCTCTAAACTAAAACTGAAATCCCGTTTTTAAATTAAACATATTAATGGCATAATTAATATTTCCATTCTTTGCAAGTCAAAACGGGTTTGAATGGTAAATGCTAATAATAAATACCGAAATTTATCAAATAGTTTGTTATTAAACAATGACATTTTTGTTTTTTAATTGACTAACACAACTTCTGACTTGGTTCAGTGGTTGAGTCTCTTGTTTGTGTAGCAAATAACCCATGTTCGAATCTTGCAAGTGACCAAATTTTTAAATATTTTCTGGATTTCATTAATTTGGTGCCATGTCATATTAATTATGCATAGGTGGCTTCTTAAATGCATATGTTGCATTACTTGTTGCATAGGTGGCTTCTTAAATGCATAGGTGGCAATTGCAAAATAAATATGTGGCAAGAATGTTGCTTATGTGGAATTCATATATGCTCACGTGGCTAAAAATTCAAGATGAGATGGCAATGTTTAATGATGATGCGGCATGGTTGTTGTTGAGTCATCATTATGATATCCACTTATATATAATGTAAGATAGATTCAGGTTGCTCAGGATGTTCATTTTCAATGGCAAACACATTATAGTTGTCATTATTGTTTTGTACCTTATGCAATGATGCAATGGACTCAACATCAAGAGTGGGTCAGAATTGTCACAATGGCTCTCTGAGAGCGTACCCTCTTCTAAATTTGGTTGCCAATGTACATAAATATGCTTCCAATTACTTGATCGTCAGACTGATCATCAGATGTCATCCTTCCAATCGAGCTTGCTGCCGCATCAAGTTGAACTAATGCTTCCTCTTGTTCCACAATAACATCTATGACCTTGTGTAACTGCATCCTTATACTCTTTTCGTTTCTGACATTCCCTGATATATGCCCAGAATTCCTTTGGCAGATTATAACACTGAAACCCAGACTACTTTATGCAAACCCTACTACCTACATTCTTTTCCTACCTCAGCAACATTAAGGCCCCTCTGACTATCAAACCAGTATTCGATTTTTTTGATTCTTGGAGAATTAAATTGATTAGCTTCTGCTGAGTTTGAGAAGAAAGTTCTAATGTTGTTGTTATTAGTTTGTAGATTTTCTTAAAGATAGAGAAATTAAAGCCATGAGTTTGTCAATCTCCTTTTCCTTTGTCATTTCATCATCTTTAGTAACCGTTGCAGGTTCTACAATCAAAATAGGAGCAATAAGGTTGACAATTGCTTTTCCTTTGTTTTCTAGTAGCTTGTTGTTATCTGGTGGAGGGAATATTGATTAGATGTGAGTAGGAATGGTTTGAGAGATGTAAAACTGTATGTATGTTGAGCAATCATGTGAAGTGGATTAGCAGTACGTGTTAGTTCATGTACTCAGGGTACATCGGCTCAGGAACAAAGTCCAGTGGGGGAGGTGACTGCGGCTCCTCGGGGCCAGGTATGTAGTCAGGCGATGGTGGAACCTGATAAGCAGCCATTATGTAAGCATATGGGTCCTCTGGCATAATGGGTGGTCCATCGACTCCTGGTGAACCAATGTCTGACCCATCCTCAAATGGACTGGACACTGCCGTGTAGGTGACCGTGGAATCTTCCGAATCTGACATAACTGTATCTGAAAATCCAAAATAACTTATATTAGTATTTAATATAAGACTCTTATAGTAATATACATTTATATCATAACATGTATATCAATCATGAATATCAATCATGCATGCATCTAGCCTAACCGACTAATGCACAAGTAGTGTATGTATGTATGTATGCATGTATGTCCCGTGAAAAACCCCTTTTGTATATAAGCAATGTTTGAAAACGGTTATAGTCCAGCAAAAACATTTTGACCTGGTTCTCTATAACCTTGGCTCTTGATACCAATCTGTAACACCCCCAAAATGGCTCGCAGCGGAATAAGGGTCCGGGGCATGTCACATCTTAGATCAATAACACAAGATATATATAGAACGACCATTAAAAGTCGTTTAAAACTGATACATTGGATTTAACAAACATTTGTTACAAAAAGCCCGAAGCTTAACTTCTTCATTGTCCATATTACAAAGATACTAGTTCATAATACATGATTCCCAAAATATAATGCAACCATATCTTTAAGCATGTCATCCCAAAATACAAAATCACCAATGTATCGCTTGCACCTTGTGCTTACTGACCTCCTGAAAAACATTGCTTTAAAACGTCAACAATAATGTTGGTGAATTCATAGGTTTGATAAATCGTATAAAGTTGGACCACAAGATTTCCCAAGTGTATGATAATGCAACAGATGCAGAAATCATATAAATGTAATTACGTTGCTCTAAGCTCATGACACTGAAGCTCGACATAAATATATGGCAATATATAATTGCCCACATTGCCCGTATTGATGTTCTAACCCGCAACATCCCTAATCCGACATGGTATACGTTCGTTTGCCTAGTGATAGCTAATCACCCGAACGGGGTTGTCAAACCCAATAGATCTATTCATAACACTCGCGCTCACAGTCCAGTAATTGACAGTTCATGATAATGGGCTCAGATTGGGTTATCGCTACTTAGGCAACACGTAATCATAATATAAAAGTATCCACTTGTGTCCAGTTATAAAACAATGCATGTTTTCCACCCCAAAACTTATAAAACAAAACCATGTAAAATGTGGGGCTATGAACTCACCTTGAGTTACTGATAATCCAAATATCACAGATAGCGCGTCACGCAAATGATCGAATGCAACCTAAATTAACATAGGTCGTATAAGCACTAATCGCTTTGATTAACTAACATCATATACAAGTCTATGTTAGTTACATCATACTATCGTTCGGGCTATCATAATTTAAGAGGTCATGTAGTGACGTATGAGGAGCTAGGACACTTTAAATCGTAAATCCAACAACTCGTCGATACGCCACCCCGAAGAGGCCTCATTATGAAACTCCCTAGTAATATAGTACTTTGATAACCACATATAATTCTATATAGCTTCATCACCGTCTATTTGTAATTTAGAAATCGTTGTTATAAAGTGAAAACGTTTATAATTATCGTTTTAGTAAAACTAGCATAACTTTCCCGTTTTAAACCCGTTTCTCGCGTTTCTTATGTACACGCTTTCGTATTAAGACGAGTGATCAAAATATTACGTTTTTTAAATTTCAACATTCTATGGTGAATAGTGTTTTTACTGTTCATAACAGCTATAAACATATTTTTGGGTTTTAATTAGCGTAAACTCGTAAATGTAATAACTTATCCGTTTTAATCCCGATGCTAGCGATTCCTTCGAGTATGTCTTTGTTATTGAAAGATATATCATATTTTATAAAGTTGGGTCTGCTGATGAATAGTAACTTTTACTGTTCATAGTTTATAAAATTACTTTTATAAACTCGAATTATCGTTAACGTCATATTTTATTTATTTTGGCTCCGTTTTTAGTAATTCTTTCGAGCACGTTCTCGTAATTGAAATTTCTTTTTATTTATGAAGTTTACAAAAATTAATGTTTCTGTCATGAACAGTAACTTTTTATAAAAATAGTTTTATAAAAAAAAATTGTTTTATTAAAAATTTTTTATACATTTTAAGTATATAAACTTGCGAAATTCATAACTTCTTCGTTTTTAATCGAAAAAAATTCGCTTCTTATTGTTTTGGAATCCTAAAATTATGTATAATTTGTTAAAAATACCAAACTTTCTGTTTTATATAAGTTTTATAAAAGTTATTTTATAAACCCGTTTAATTAACGTATAACTCGTAATTAGCGTATCTTTTTAGTTATTAATCCGTTTTTCGAGTTTCTTATCATTTTGGAATCGTCATGAGGCGTAGTATTTTATAAAAATGATAACCCTACTATTTGGATTTCGAATCCAAACAGCCTCTTTTGTATCTTGTATTATAATATTAATGATAAACTTGTCGTTTTTTTTTACTTTTCAACATCCTCATTAAAATACCAACAAAGTCTTTACAACTCTTAATATACTATGTAATATATATTATATAGCCATAGGGTCTTATAATTATTGTCCTTAAATCCAAGATAAACATGTTCCTTATAAGGCATTAAAAAACCTTAAACTTTCTTAAGTACACTTTTAACAATAAACATATATAACTTTTTATGCTTTAACCAACATGTTTCCACACTCATAATTTCATTATTCTATGATATATACAACAACATAACATAATAAAAAGTGTGCAAATTCATTACCATAAGTAAGTTATCTTTTTAACATATTTAAAAGCCCTAATTGGTGATTTAGCTATATAAAACATATATGCTCATAAAAATGAATAAAGTAAAGACATAAAGGTTTATAGATAACCTTATATTGATGTATGATGATGAGAAATAGATCCTAAACCATTTTTGTTTAGACCTTAAACCAATAAGAGCTTGCACACTTGTGAAAACCCTATTTACCCATTAGAAACCCTAATCTTGCAAAACTTTCTTCAGTACTTGTAAATGGTTAACCAAGGCTTGGAAACATCTTAGTATATATTAGGAATGATGTGTGTATGCTCTTAGAAAATCAAGGTATGGATTGTATAAAAAGGGGTTTGTTTGTCGTGGGTTAAACAAGAGAGGAAGAGAGAACAATTTGATTTTTTATCAAGTGGAGTGTATTGTGTATGCTTATTTGCTAGTATGGTATGACTTATAAGTATAAGAGCTAGTTAACAACACTATACAAGACAAGATGAGTGATTTAGGGAAATAGTTGGTCAAGGGTATGGGGAGTATGGGAGGTATGGCTTCATTAAATGAATAGAGATGTACATAAGACCATGTGGTGAATTTTTGGTGATATTTCTTTATATACTTCCACCTATGTCCGGTTTTGTATGTATATATGTGATGTTATTTTGTAAATTTTAGGTATTGGGTATAAATGTGAGTATTTGTTGAAGCGTAAAAAAGTTTTGGTGGTTCCGGGTATGCCTAAACGTATTTTATTGCGAAACGTGATCACTTTACGCAACTAATAAAAATAAATGAACAAAGTTAATAATTATCCTCAAAATAATTACTTAACGCTTGCTTGATGTAAACATTTAATTGTTTGATGCCCGTTTACATTGAACGCTAATTTTTAGCCTACGCGATTTAGCTTATTATTTACGATTTAAAACAAACGCGTACAATACAAAAGATACATTGTGGATTTATTGACGGCGTCAATGACTTGAAAACACGGGGTGTTATATATGTCTTGTGAAACATTCTTATAGTTCTCTATATACATTTCTGTAGTTGTTTCAGAACTACCTTCAGTAACTGGAACTGTCTTCTCAGTCCATTGATACGTATATGGTGGATTTTGGAGACAATAGTGGATGAGTTCATTGTTAGGTTTCATGTCAATGTTTCTCTTGATTCTGGATTTCCACTGAACGTAATTACCCGATGCTAACATTGGTGGGCGATCTTTGCCACCCGCTTCCATGATAGCATTATGAAGAGCATTGGATGTTTGAGTTTGCATATTGGTATTTGACATTTTGATAAAGTTGTGAATGGATATCAGATCTTAAGTAGGTAAAGTGTCTGTTGTTGTGGATTGAAATCAATTAATGTTCACGGGATTTTACAAGTCTTGGATTTAAACTGAGAAAAGAATGGAATCTTTCGCATGATTTTACAAAATCAAGAAGAAACCGTGAAACAATAATTAATTTGATGTTGAAATCGTTGTTGTCGTTGAAGAACTTGAGCTTTTGTTAACGATTGATGAGCTAAAACGACGAACGGTGCACTTACTTTGAGCTTAAAATGATTTACGGTTGATTAAAACCCAAATGAGGACTAACAGTGCAATAACGGTTCACTTTTGTGGACTAACGGCTGATTTATAACTTGAAAGGACTAACGGTGAGAAGAAGTTTCAACTTGAAGGGTAAATAAACAAGGGAAGGAAGAAAGGTGAATTGGTCTTGAAATCCAGTGGCTGAAGTTGCAAAATTCCAATTTTAGTTAATAAAACAAAAACGTTTCCCTTCTATATTTCTTCTTCTACGTTTTAAAATCTCAACAATGGAACGATTGTTTTTTAACTTTTGAATTTGATACGGTTATCGTCGGTGTAAAATAAATATACCACAATGATCGAAATGAGCTCACGATCGTAATGAAATAGATTAGAGGACCCACGAGTAACCGAAACACAAACCCGAAAAATCCGAAACAAGTCAAAACTTCTCGAAACGAACTCGTATGAATTTGTATAAACCTCCTAGGTATTTAACATGTATAGTTCGCCTTTTAGAGGGTGTATAATTCGCCTTAGTTTACACTTATAACTCACCCTATTTGATAACGTATAAATCGCCTAAAAGAAGCGTATAGTTCGCCTTTGATGTTGTATTGTTCACCTCTTTTGTGTTGTGTATAGTTTGCCTTACTAAAATGTATAGTTCGCCTATGAATGTTCAAACGTATACATCGCCTGACTGTCGATGTATAACTCGCCTGAACACAAACAAAAGTGTACTTCTTGTCTTTTATCAAAACAAACAAAACGTTCTTGTGCTTATCTTTAAACAGTGGAACACAACCAAAGTAGCTCCAAAATAAGCTGGTAGGACCACGAATAAGCTCAAAGCATAAGCTATAAAAAGCTCAAAGATAAGCTTGAAAAATAAGCACTCATTAAAATAAGCTACCAAGAAATCTAACCACAAAAAAAGCTTAAAATAAGCTTGAAATATAAGTAGTTAAGCCACGAGAATAAGCAGTTGTAACAAAGATATCTTCTCCTCTTGTTTTTTTTTCAAAACCAAAAACGCACCCTTATGTTGAAAGTTATATTGACTTTTTCTAGTTTTTCTTTATCTCAAACCAACACACATCCTACTGGTAGAACATAGAAAACAAAACAATGATTTAAAATAAAACTATAGATAAGCCCAAACAAGAAATCATGAATAGTAAGCCCAAATCATTTGTGAAAAAAAATGTTAACATAATGTGAAGATTTGTGAAAAGAAAAAAATTTAAGCCGAATGAGAAATAAAAAATAAACCCTTTAAGCCGAACAAATGAATAAGCTCAAATAAGCACAAAACAAAATACCACAACTAAGCACTAAACCCACCCCGTGGCGATTGATACCAAATGTTATCCCAAGACTTATCCCATATCACAACAATAAGCAATAACAAATAAGCAAAAATAGAGAGAGAAAGTAGAGAGAGAAACAAAAGAAGAACGAAGATTAGATTAGAGAGAAATGGTGAGTTACAATGAGAGCAAATGCAACCAACACCCTCTCCATGTGTGGAGAGGATACTATTTATAATACCTCAGCTATATACTTGCACAAGGCATATCTTTAATGGGTCAGGCTTGTTAACTGGGTTTTAACCCTAAACATGGGACAATACTAGGTATCGAACCAAGCCCGTTATACCCTACTATCCTATTACATAACAAGACACTAATGACTTATAAGGACCAGATACATTCTTTATTGGACTTAATATAATTAAGGCTAGAGAACACAATAGTTGTTAAACATGCACAACTTCCAAGGTAGAAGAAATATTGCGCGCATAGGCGCAAATTCACACAGCCATATAGCGACCCCCAAGGAATTAGCAGCATGGTATAAAGATAAAGCAATGTTAGCAAGAGAAGCTCAGGAAGCTAGGACAAATATTGGATGAAAAGAACTTCCTCTAATCTAAGAAACCAAGCCACTATTCAAGATGGCAGGGTTACAGTGCAACAAGTTTAGGGGAGACAAGGGCAAAATTATTCTGGTACTACTTATAAGAGCAATGCTACTAGTTCAAGGGGAAATACTACAAGTGGACAGGCAAGAGTTGTTAAATGCTACAACTGCCAAGGTGAAGGACATATGGGCACTTCTCAGAGGTACCTAATTCTGAAACCTATCTGAATGATATGGATAATCAAAGTGTGCATGCATTGCAGGATTTTGAACAATCACCAGTTATGGATTTTACAGATAATGAGATATCTAGTGATAGCAATATCATTCCATATTCTCAATATTTGCAAGAAACACAACAGGCATATGTTCAAGATACTAATTTGCAGGCACAACAAGATTCAATGATTTTATTTGTGATTGAACAAATGTCCGAACAAATGATTAATCATGTAAATAATTGGGAAAAGGCTAATAAGGAACAGAATAATGAATCAATAACCGCTGAGCTAGAGAGATATAAGGAAAGGGTCAAAACTTTTGAACAACGTCTTAATATTGATTTAAGTAGTCGTGAAAAAATGATTGATTCTCAAATGGATGATATGATTAGAGAGAAACTTGCACTCAAAGAACAAATTGACTCACTTGAGCAAAATCTTTCTAAACAAATCAAAGAAAATGAATCTTTATTCAAAACTTTTATAGCTTTCAAAAATGAATCCAAAGAAAAGGAGAATAAATATATGAATAATGAAATTGATTTGGAAAAGAAGATTAAGAAACTTGATAATATCATTTGTAAAGCGGGTCAATCTGCTTAGACAGTGCATATGTTAACTAAGCCACAAGCGTTCTATGATAATACACACAAACAAGCTCTAGGTTATCAAA
>BQNB010151054.1:3550-15952 GCA_026074375.1 Tanacetum coccineum
AATTGTGGTAAGGCATGTGTATGTGAGGATGACATGGCCTTGTGTGAGACCCGAACGGACTTAGCTAGTCAAGTGGGTCAGTCTTGCGCGGAGATATTTAGTCTTGCGCGGAGATATTCAGTCATGCGCAGAGATATTCAGTATTGCGTGGAGATATTCAGTCTTGCGCGGAGATATTCAGTCTTACGCGGATATATTCAGTCTTGCGTGGAGATATTCAGTCTTGCGCGGAGATAATTATAGGACGGAAGGGTACGATCCACCCCAAATAAATGTGAATTTATGTTGTGATAGAATAGTCATGCATATATGTTCGTAAATGTTGTTTTTGTTGATCGCTATGTCATAAGTGAGTCTTAAACCTGTAACTCTCACCAATAATTTTGTTGACGTTTTAAGCATCATTTTCAGGTGAGCAAAACGTGTAAAGAGTGCAGAAGAGGAATTAGCTGGACCATAGGCTTGCATTGCGGAATCTATGTTCATTTGTTTTGTCTTGGATGGTTGCACTATATGAATTTGAATGATAAATGTTTTAGGTGTTATCATGACACTTTGTTTCTTTTATATGTTGGATTTTAATTTTGATTTAATCATTGAATATAAAAAATTAAGGGTTGAGATCACTTGACTTGGAGAACACACAAAATGGAGGGCTATGATTAGTGTTGGACTTCTCTCACACAAGAAACACACCCTCAGTTATCACTCTCAAAAAAAGCACAAGTCCAAGAACCCAAGACTTTGAGTTTTATCTATATATAGGACCTTTGTAAGCCCTTAAGGCAAGTAGTATCTAGTTTTAGTCTTTTTAGCTTATATTTAATGTTTTTAGCTTATTGTACTTTTATTTAAAAAGCCTTGTACTGTTTTCTTTAAGTTTAATGAAATCTAAGTTTTTATGTTAATCTGTTTTTAAGGTAATGCATTTTATGTTTTGAAAAACGTTTTATAAGCTCACAAAAGCTCTTTTATATTTCGCTTAAGCTGTTTACTTAAACATTATAAGCTTGTCCATAGCTTATATTGTCTTAAGTCCTTTTTCACTTAGAATCATTTAAAAAAAAGCTATATTGGATGATAAGCCAAATTGGGATGGACTTATGGGTTTCACTAGCTTGTCTTTGACAAGCTAGAGATCGTAGATCAGCTTATTTGCCCTGTTTTGAGCAAGGGCTTTGTAAGTTCTCTATTTTTAGCATTTTAGCTTAAAACTGCTTATTGTTGCTTATTATTGTTAATTATTGCTTATTTGTCATTGTTCATTGCTTATATGTCATTTGCTTAAGTTTTTCTTTAAAACTGTCAATTTTAGCTTTTAACTGCTTATCTTTATTTGCTTATCATTAGTGCTTATTTCTCTTAAATGTTTGTGTAAAACCTAAAAATCTCAACAAGTGTAAAATTACCAAAATACCCCTAATGCAAGAAAAGTACATAAAAGCATGAATAAATTTCATTTTAATTCTAGAAATTATAAAAAATACAACATATGACAATTATGAAATTTATGTAAGATTAAGATACCTTATATTGTATAAGAAAAATAATTAATATTTATGTATATATATTTATGCCGAAATTATTAATATTTATTTATTTATATATTACAAATTAAATCAAATAAATTAAGATAATAACAAAATAATTTGGCAAGTTTAAAAATCTGATTTGGTCTATTTTAAAAGCCCCAAATATTCGGCCAAATACCCTATTATATTCCTTATGCATTTTAAATTTGTTAAACCCTAAAACAAAAACACACGAAACCCTAAAAATACAAAGAGGCGGCATCCAAAATTTTTCAAGGGCTGAGACCATTTTTCTAAGGTGTTTTGGAGATCAAAGAAGGTGGGAAAAATAGTGGGAAGATCGTGGATTGCTTGGTTCGATCGTGGTAATTGTTTTGGTTCGAATAAACACAACCGAGTACTATAAATTCATCAAATCATCAAGGATCATCAAGGGTATTTTTGTATCTCATTTTTCATCATTCTAATCCATAATATACGTAGGAAAAATATCCATGCATGTTATATTGATCGTATGAATTAAAACAAATTAGAAACCCTAATTTCGAAATAATTAGGAAATCGGCATAATAAGATTTGTACACTTGATTTTATATTTTTCTAAGGTTGTATATATCATATGTAACTCAGATAAAATGTTGGAAAAAGTTAGAATAGGTTCGAAAACTTATTTGGGATTTTCTTGTTTGTCGAGTCGCGTATAAAGGGAAAAAGGAAAGAAAAGGGTTTAAACAAATTAGGGTTAGGGTTTTGTTAATTTTTCCAGGTTCAATAAATGCTAATGATTGAGTAATAATTGTGTTGTGGATTGGGAAAAATCAAATTAGGGTTTTGTTGATTTAATTAGTTAGCCGATTTTGATTTTAAAATATAAGGGGGTGATTTGTAATTTCTGAAACTATGAGGTCTGTTTTAAACATGTTATTATACTTATTATAATCTGTATAAAATAAGTTGGGGGGTATAAAGTGTCATGTTGATATTATTTTGGATTAAAATGGTTAATTATATATAATAAGTATTTCGAAATTAATTAATTAAAATAGAGGGACTGAAATTGTAAATTCTGAAAAGTGGAAGGTTTGGTCAGTATTTAATGTATAAAGTCTGAATTTGTCATATTTGAATCTATAAGGACTTGTTTTGTAATTATGGATAATTAAAGATATTGTTTAAATAATTAATAAACAAAAAGGGCTAAATATGTAAATTGTGTAAATTAAGGGTTTGACTTGTAAATATAGAAAATGGAAGGTATAATCTGAATAAAATGTGAAACTTTGATATTTACACTTTTAACCTTGGAAATTGTGATTTTGTATATTAAACCCTAAAATATGGAAAGTTACTAAAAAATGAAAGTTACTAAAAATGGAAAGTTACTAAAAATGGAAAGTTACTAAAAATGGAAAGTATAATTTAATTGAATGTGTTGTAATTCGATTCATCATTTTTTTAGGTTTTCGGTCAAGAGGGAGTGATTTTGATTTCTGTGGTTTGGTTTTCTTTGATTATTGGCTTTTGCTTCTGTATAAGGCACAGATATTTTCTAACCTTATCATTAAGGTTCTCATGACATTATTTCCTCTTATCTTTGATTACTTCACCCCGTGCACCCACATTGCCTAACTCTACTTGCCCCCCCTCTGAGCCTTTTATCTTGCTCACTTATTATGATCTGTTAATTGTTCTATTTGAACCCTGCTTTGCTACCTTTATTATTTGAAACCTTTGCTTCGCATCCATTTGCAAATGAATCTTTGCTATGATTTTGCTTTGAACATTGTTTGAGAACGCGACGCACTATTTGTTTCTAGCCATGATGGTTAAACATGGCGTGTCATTGATGCCCTTTGGCATGGTGATCATGGGGTGGGTGATGTTGAGTTATCACATCGTCCCCCATTTGATATTATATGGCGCATTTGAAGATTATTATTTGTTTAAGGGGTGTATGGATGACATCCTAGATTTGTTTTGTATTCGATGGATTATGACATTATGATTATAGGTCTAATTTGGTGACTGATGTTTGGGTGCTTCTAGATCTTTCACATTTTGGAGCTTGCGGACTCCATGGTTACTATGATATGATTTGTTTGGGTTGGGTAATTAGACTGATTTGGATTTTCTGAAAATTTTACTATTCTTAACTTAATAAGGTGATTGCTTATACGACGCGACAACTGGAGATTCATGTGAAGAACGACACGACTCACGTTATGGACTTAGGCGTGATGGTTTTGCTCTAAAGTGATAGAGGCATTATGTGTACGAGATGAAGAGTGTGATCTATACGGATCATAAAAGTCTCCGACACATTTTCAATCAGAAGGATTGAACCTGAGGCAGAGACGATGGATGGAGTTATTTAGGGGTTGTTATTGCGAGACCAAGTACCATGTGGGAAAGGGCGGACGTAGTTGTTGATGCATGGAGTAGGAAAGGAGGAGTGAAGCCAAGACGAGTTTGAGATATATGTATGACGATCCAAGCTGAGATTAGAGAGAAGATGTTAGTGGTATAGGTTGAGACGTCCAAAGCAGAGAACGCGTCAACAGAGATGTTGCGTGGCTTGGACTAACAAATGGAGAAAAGAGATGGTGGTGGGTTATAATTTTTGGATAGAATTTGGATTCTTATGGTAGGCGATGTAAGGACTTTGATTATGGAGGAGGCGCATGCGACGAAGTATTCTGTTCGTCCTGGAGTGAGTAAGATGTAATATGATCTTAGGTATACGAATTGGTGGCCGAGTATGAGGAAGGATATAGCTGGTGGTGTTAGTAAGTATTAAGCGCGATTGGAAGTAGAAGATGAGCATCAAAGGTCTTCAGGTTGTTACTACAACCTGAGATACCCGATTGGAAGTGGAAAAGGAAAGATTAACTATGGATAGTAAATCTAAGTTATCAAGATCGAGTAGTGGATGCGATGCGATTTGGGTGATAGTCGATAGACTGACTAAGTTATCCCATTTTCTAGCAATACGAAAAGAATATAAGATGGAGTAGTTGGCAAGGTTGTATGTAGATGAGACAGTTTCAAGACATAGAGTGCACGTATCGAGCATTCCTAATAAAGATGGAATGTATATTGAGGTTTTGGAAATGTATGTAGAAGTCGTTAGGAACACGAGTAGATATGAATACTGCCTACCATCCATAGACTGATGGTCAGAGTGAGCGTACTTTTCGGACATTGGAAAATATGTTTAGAGCTTGTGTGAGAAATTTGGTGGTAGTTGGGATACTCACTTTCCGTGAGGTTAGTTTTCCTACAAAGATAGTTATCATTCGAGTATTCGAGGTGTTTTCATTGGAGGTATTGTATGGAAAAAGAGGTAGGTCGCCTGTTTTATAGGCTGAGATTGGAGAAAGTAAGATGATTGGACTTGAGTTGGAGCAAGAGACGACTAAGGTAGTCGTGATTAAGGAAAGGCCTAAGGAAGCCAAAGATCGTCAAGAGAGTTAAGTTGATAGTAGAAATGAAACTTTTAGGGTTTAGTGTTGGTGATCATGTTATGATGAAAGTCTCACCTTGGAAAGGTGTAGTACGTTTTGATAAGAAAGGTGAGTTAGCACCTAGGTATATAGGACCATTTGAGATTCTTGAAAGGATTGGCCCTGTAGCTTATCGGTTAAGATTGCCCGATGAGCTGAGTATCGGGAGTTATTTGAGTGGTGTTAAAATTACGAGTAAACCTGAAATCGCGATGAATTTTTTTAGGACGTTGAGCTTGTATCAACTCATATCTTAATTTCAAAACAGTTCTTGTTTGATGAGTTACGGGATTAAGATATGAATCACGTTGTTACACAACTTAAGGTTTTTGAGGAATTTCCTCGAGGACGGGCGAGGTTTATGTAGTTGGATGTTTCTCTTCATTTATAGTTGTTATGTTGCTATTTGTATATTTGTGTGGGTAAGAAAAGTTATAAGCAGTAAGATTCCAATAGTTAAAGTTAGTTGGAATTCAAAGCGTAACTTTTAGTTAACATGGGTATAGGATGACTATGATTTCAATAGATTAGTATATATAAATATAATAAATAACAAATATATAATATAAATATATATATATATATAAGGATAATTATCAAAATATCAATTTAGAAGAGAGAGTAAGTATTCCGTAAGGTTTTGAAGAAGGAAAATTACTTTTGACCAAAGTAAAATCCAAAAAAACCTTCCCGGGTCGTTTCCCGACGAGGCGTGAATTAAGAATCGTGATTAAGTTCGTGATCATGTGTTTGAATGATATAAAGGTTTGATTTGGGATTCTACTTCTACTAATGCAAAAATAATTAAAGGAAAGCAACGATTAAAGACAACTAAAGACTTAAATGAAAAACGTTAACAGGAATTAAAAAAAACGCGACTTTAAAGCAACTAACTCAAATTTTAATCCTAAAAATGCAAATTTAATTTTTAACAATCCTAAATGACTAAAAATAATTTTCAGAAAAAGATTTATATTTTTTTGACTTTTATTTTATTTATTATGAATTAAAAACGGATTTAATCTAATTAAATCATTAAAAATAATAAACTAATTTTAAAAAATCTAGAAAAATTACAGAAAGTACTTTAAACAATTCTAGACCTAAGAAAAATAAAACTGGTAAAAGAGCTTATGCTAATAAGCTGTAAATAAGCAGAACAACTTATTAAGCTTATTGGTCACAAACCCTTTAAAACCAAATGCACCCTAAGGTCTTTCAGAAAAGACCCAAGGGCGCAAATGGTTAAGGAGGTGTGTGTTGAGGTGTTGAGTAAGTAAGGAGAGGTCACAGGTTCAACCCTTATGGCCTCTCTTTTTGCAAAATCATTTTTTTAATTACTTTTTGAAAAACCTAATCTATAAGCTAAACTAAGCTACTTTAATGAAAACACTTTTACTGAAACTTATTAATAAGCTAGAAATAAGCTATATCAAAACAGCAGTTAGGCTTAAAAACTCTTTAAGTAATTTAGAAACAGGTTTGGCCTTTTAAGTCACAATAAGCAAAGGAAAAATACAAATAAGCTGAATAAGCATAACAAACAATAATAAGCAAAGAAAAGCATAAATAAGCAATGATATAAGCAGTAAATAAACTGAAACAGAAATGAGCTTAAAAATTGAAAATGAGAACTTACAATAGTCCTTAGCTTTTGGTTAAGAACTTAAACACCCAAATTACTTCTAATCAATCCTAATGCTTATCCAATAAGCTCTAACCCATGGCCATCCATTACTTACCATGCTTCAAAAAGCTAAAAATCCAAATTCTTTCTTAATGAAACAGTACCCTTGCAAAAACTTTTTGAAAAACCTTGAATGAGTTAAAACAGATTTAATAAGCTTAAAAGAGCTTATAGAAATGATATGTGAACAAGAATAGGCTTGAATGCATAAAGATAAAAAAGACAGAATTGCTTAACACACTTTAAAACTGAAATTTCATTAAGTAAAAGAGGATTACAAGACTTTTGAAAGTAAAATGACAGAATTTAAATGACTTAAAACATAAATAAAAACATTAAAAGTAAAATTATACTACTCCTAAATTACATCTCTCCTACAATGAATGAAAACCTAAATTATTTATAGAGAAATCTATGAAAGTCTTCGTCTTCAAAGTGTGCTACTTCTGTGAGTGAGTTGTGAAGTGTGTTTCTTGTATGAGAGAGTTGCAAAATTATCATAGCCATCCATTAAGCTTGTTCACCAAGTAGAATGATCTGGTCCCTTGATTTGGGTCTTCAAATTCTTGACGAATGGGAGTGGAGAGGATTGCCAACATGGATTTGTTGGTTTGTGGTGTGGGGTAGTGGTGTGGGGTTGAGGTGCAGAGGTTGAAGACATGGGAATAGTAAATTTGGCGGGAAGAGTGATAATTCTGTTTATGGGTTTGATAGGTTTGAAGGGTAACGGGTGTTAGCCCTGTTTTTGTTTAAGGACTGGCACCGTTAGTCCTTTTGGACTAACGGTGCAAAGCATAAGGACTGACTGTGAAATGGTGTTAACAGCAGTGTTTGTTAAGCTGTTAAGGGCAGTTAAGTGTTGATAGGCTTTTAGGCTTGTTTTAAGAAATGGGCCTAAATGGTTTAAGGCTTATTAAGCCTTAGTATAAATACCTTAATGGGCTGACCCGGCCCATTAGATGGGTGCGGGTTGGCCCATTAAGTATTTCTTCGGTTTTGGCTTCGGCTTTGACTTGTTGACTTTTTGGGTTGACTTTGACTTTGACTTTTTCACGCTTTTCCATTCCCGTGCTCGATTTTGTTCTTTTGGCTTGATTTTGTGTCCTTTAGTGAATATCCGATACCTGCACAGTATATAAAGCAAAACAAGCATATATTCGGCATTTTATGTCCGTTTTTGGTTATTATTGGTCATTTTAGGTCGTTTTAATAGGTAAAAGGTATGTGTAATTAAGCGCATACCAATTTGCAACTTATTATGTGTGGTGGCATGACATGGAACAAGATGTTGAAGACTTCACTGTGTTGAAGAAGTATCAACAAGTTCAAAGGAAATCTTAAGTTAAGGGGAATATTGTTTCATTCATAGAAGATCAGATTTGAAGATGAAGATTGTTGAAGATTAAGCTATTATGGATCATCTTGGAATCAGTTTACAGTTTGTTTTGTCATCATCAAATAGGGAAAGATTGTTGGAAATTATTGATTTGATGATACAAAAGAACTTGCTTAAAAGGATAAAGAATGAAACAAAATGATCAAATTCGACAATATGGAATTCTACAAAAGATGAGGGATTCTAAAAGACTTTCTTAAAAGATAAAGATCAAAGATTAGGAAAAGATTTAGTTTCCTAATACAATTAGATTTCCTTTGTAAGTCTAGATGGACTCTATATATAAAGAGATCCATAGACATTGTTTGTGTGTGTGTTTTAAGGTGTTTTAATCATGTTTTAAGAAAACACCAACAATCTCACCACTTGAGATCGTTTTAGCCCTAAGATCAAAGGTGTCTTTGATCCCTGTTACAGTTAGGTAACACGTTCTATCATGATCAAATAGAATTGGGGCTTGTATGAATGTAAAACCTTGTAAATAACATTGTTCTTTGTTTAAATTCCGCTGCGCATCAACAAACTCTGTTATTATAGATCCTAGATGAGTTCTAAACGATCTTCACAGAAACTTATGAAAAAATGAAAATAATCAAATGGACGCGCGCTTACATGTTGGTCTATTTATGTTGGAAGCCTGAAACGTCGCCACTGGCCGTTGCATTTTAGAAGCTACATATACACGAAAGGAAAGGGTTAGCAAAAATAAACTTATGGCAAAATGAAAATAATCAAATGGACGCGCGCTTACATGTTGGTCCGTTTATGTTGGAAGCCTGAAACGTCGCTACTGGCTACCGATCAATATTCACATGACCATGTGCAGGTTCGTTAGTATTAGTATTACCAGACACGTCAGCAGGGAAACAATATTGTTTCTTAGAAACATTACTTATTTGGCACTCTAACTGAGGATCATATGGGGATTTTCTTTTTACGAATTTACTTTTAGTCTTCATACCTTAGATGATTGGCTAAATATAAAAGGCGTAAGGTAAAAGGCTACTATCGATAGCAACTCGGCTACGCAGCAAATTTTGATTAAGCAATATATATTCGAAGGCTATAATCGAGTGGCATGGGCGATGGCAAAGATGCAAATGTAATAAAGATCGTATGAAAAAGGTTAACAGGCACAAACAAACCATCCAAACAACAAAAAATCGATTATTGTATAAACACCAAAAAAAAGGTTGCTAAAAAGGTACTATCAAGGGCAACTGTCACTAAAGCAATATGTTTTCAAAAACTATAATCAGGTGGCATACATATTATGCAAAAGCTTAGGAAGCAAATAAATAAACATGCAAACAACAACGGGTAAAAAATTATGAAGAAAAAAAATACGGATCTAAGAATAGTAGCAACGTAGTAGATGATAGTAGTTGAACATTGGCAGGAGTAGTAACCTGTGTGGATCGTCACCGATGAAGTCTGGCACGCAACTGTACCAAGTACAACAACCTCTTTCAAGAAGCATATGGAACGGCACGGTGTATAAGTTGTGAAGAAGAAGGTCCCCACGACCAATACGGCGTTGTTTAACGCCTAAAGTGAGTATATATATATATATATATATATATATATATATATATATATACTAGTTACATAACCCGCCCGATGGGCGGGTTCGCTTCTCATTCACAATCAGATCCTGCCGTTGCAAAAACCTCGAATATAACCTAACTCTAAGCCGAGTACACAATCATTCTTCTCCGAAACCGAAGCATGGATAGTAAAATTAAAAATTAATAATTCAAACTAAGTCAAAATCACACGATTGCGATCACCTAAAAAAACCTCAAACAAAACCTAAAACCAATCACGATAAAACCTCAAACTCTAAGCCGATTACACAATCATTCTTCTCTGAAACCGAACATCAGCAATAAAACCTAAATCTAAGAATTCAAACTAATTAAAAATCACATCATTGCAATCACCTATAAAAACCTCAAATAAAACCTAAAACTAAGCACAATAAAACCTAAATCTACTCATATTGAATCCTTGTATACGCAACATTAAAATTACATTATTCCAATCATCTCTAAAAACCTCAAATAAAGCCTAAACCTAATCACAATAAAATCTAAAACCAAACCTCAAATAAAACCTAAAACCTAAATCTACACGTATAGACGTATATAATGTAATTAAGTTATCGATATACAAACTAAAAGAGCTCAAAAAGTTACACATTTGAAGTAAACTCAGTTAGAATGTTTCACATCTAAAGTGCCTGTTGAGTTTTGAAACTGCATCCAATGTACAGCTTGATCAACAAAACACTTCATGTGAATATTTGGACTGATTTGAAGAAGGCGAGTAGAGTGATACTCACACCATCTTAGACCAATAACAATTAAATAGATCAAAAAGTTAGTAAATGTAAATAACCGCATAGTAGTATATTTGAAGTCAATAAAGAAAGACAAGATGAGATGACTTACAGGTGGGATATAAGGAAAGCCACATGGTTTATACACGTCAAAAAAGAAGAGTGTGATGATATGGAGTCCTCTTTTCTCCAATAATTACAGCTCTTAAAAGATTCGTCCTCTCTTTATTATCCTTCACAAACATCCTATCTACAACAATATACACAAAAAAAATCAGTTTTTTTCATCATTTGTTATTATCATAGACGATATTTAAACTATTTGCATTGATTTGACATACCCGTACCAAAAAATCTTTTGAAAGTTTCATCAACTCTTCCTTCATATATATTCGCAGGTCATTTACGTGGCGTGTGCTAAAACAAAAAATATCATTTTACGCGTAAAGTGATGAAAGTTAACGACATATTTACATTAAGTGGATAATCTAATGAAAACACACACAGAAACACTGAATAATCCAATGAAGATACATTCAATTAGTCCCCATGCATCATAACAGATAATCTACTAAGAAAAAAAATACTTACGAGATTAAAACGTTTAGCTTCTTTCTTATCAAGTTTCATCTTTTCGTGTACAACATTCATACATAACGAATGAACTTAAGGAGAAGTAAAATAATCTGTTGCTTGCAATTATATCTCGCATGCAAAATAAACTATATGCATACTTGTGTCAACTGTTCTATATCATTTGACATGTAAAACCAAGCTAATAATAAACCAGTTACCATGTAAATGGATGCTTGGATTTGGTGCACACTTGTGAACTATCTTGAACTGTTGTAAAGGTATTCCTTCCTTTATAGCTTCGCTCGCACTACTAATAGATCTGCAACAACCAATGGTAATAAGGCTCAAAGGGATAGAAAAAGAAAAGAATGCAATGATATAAATATTCAACAATATGCATGGGCACTTAGGAGTGTGTAGATGATAACATGGATCATTGAGAGGAAAAATAACAATGAAAAACTACCATACGTAGCATGTTACATTACAAATTAGTTGCATACGTAAATATTAGATCATTGATAATTGATATCTCAATGTTGATCTTTTATGTTTATAAAAGATACGTTGATATGTTTTCCTTTTGAACAAAGCTTCTTTAAATGTTATCATGTTTTTAAATTTAACTTTAGTTGTACTGTGAACATATCTTATATCTTATATGAAAATAAAAGATCAACATTGACATATCTTCATATACTTGATAAGATTTACATTACTTTAATTTATAAGCATTATAACATTTAAAGATTTACATTGTTAAAAATAATAAGTTACGTTTAAAAGGAAAAGACATGAACATATCTTCATTCGTTAATTTATAAGTGTTTATCTGGGATTTTTTTAACTTTTGTAAATTTCTAACCACATTTGTCCAACACTGAGTTTAATGATTTCTGTTTTGCATTGACTTTCTTCCGGTTTTATTTTAAATGTATTTATATAGTTTTAGATTGTAAAATACAAAATGTGACTTGGCACAGTTGGTAAACCTGATTGGAACTTAAACCATATGTCACTAGTTCAAACCTTGTTATATACTAAATTTTTAACAAAATTTCAAAATTTATTAAAAAATTTGAATTGTGTGTGCCATGTCATCATTGAGGTGTCATCCAGTCACTAATTAATATTTATACACTCATAGTTAGCCCCATATATATGTTATAGATATATATATATATATATATATATATATATATATATATATATATATATATATATATATAAGAAGTTTTCTTAAAATAAAAAGGATAAGAAGTAACTATAACCGCATATCCGAGATGCACCGACTTAAATTAGATGCATCTCTATAATCTTATATGCATTATAACGCATCATATTCAAGCTTTTAATTAGATGCATAT
>BQNB010151055.1:0-12212 GCA_026074375.1 Tanacetum coccineum
GACTTGCGAGATTCTATATGAATCAAACTTGTGTCAACTGGAAAGAAATGATGGTGCGATTCAATGCGAATCAAACTTGTTTCAGGAAATGAATTGATGGCTTAATTAGAAAGATAGTAACTATCTGATTCACTCTTACCGTGTTGTCTGCTTTGAGACGTTTCAGTAATGAGAACTAGCAAGCATGGTAAATCTAATACATTTGTGTTAGAAGATCCTATGCTTTGAGCTGGAAACCCTGTCAAGGAGATTCTTTGAATCTACCTGATCACAAGTACAGTATTTATACTGTAAAATGGTCCTACAGAACCGGAGGTTAATCTAACCAAATCCGAACGAATGACAAAGCCATATTCATCCACACGCTTTATTGCTAACTGTTTTATTTCAGGATACATAAAGATGGAGATGGTGATGCCTTATTCCAGCTGAAGTCGGATTCATTACCACATGCTCATGCTCAAACTACAAAGACATACTATAAGCATCAAGATTCAAGAATCATGAAAGCTCAAGAATTAAAGACAAAGACTTCCGCACAAACTCTGATATATAAGATCTTCCTTCAAAGATATCAAGTCTATCAAGGGAGATTGTTAGCAAGCTTTCAAGATGATGCAAAGTATGAGCATGTTGGTCAAGACACAAGATTGCAAGGTGGCAAAGACGATCATGACGGAAGGATAAAGATTTAAAGATCTCAGACTCAAAGACGAAGTCAAAAGACAATGACAAAGGATAAAGATCAAAGATCACAAAGCATGAATGAACAAGCCTACAACAAGATAACGATCAAGACAAAGACAAGAGCTTAACGACAAAAGCAATCTCATTGATCTCACGAAGGAGTGTCACAATGAACTCACTTCGGGGGAGATTGTTAGCCTCAAAATATTGAGTCGAACAATGGAAGTTCGTTCATTAATTATATTAGGTCTCGGTCATTAATTAATATATGTTGTAATAGGCTAGATGGGTAAACGGGCTATTATATGTAAGTTAACCGGTCACGTGTATCGGGTGAAAGCCCAAGTAATCCCGAGCCCGGCCCGTAGAATTACTAAAGGCATGAAAGCCTTTTAGTTTTGATACATATACACCTCACCAAGGAAGGTGAGGTGGGTTGGTCATTTGTAACTTACACATTTGCAAGTAAACAATCTCATTCTCTCACTTTCTCTCTCTACTTTCTCTCTCTATAATTCTTCTCATCATCCAATCTTACTTTTCTTGTTCATCATAATGAAGTGAGTGATCAGAAAGGAAACCGACAGACAGTGATCATCCAGTTTCTTATTTAAATTCCAGTTTTTTAGCTTAACCTACCACGGATGTGTGGTATAAATAAAACCACTTGTCAAATCTTGACTATTATATACTAAGGCAAGTTGTTCTTAATATAAAGGCAATCCCGTAAATCTACCTTGTTGTATTTTACCACATTATTGCATCTCATCATTCACACTCTGTCCATCATCATCATTCATCATTCACATATAACCTTCCGATCATATACGCATCATTATCTTTTACGTCATCACAATAACCTATATACCAAAACTTTATATCTTCCAATTGTTAAATATTGCTTAAAGGTCAAAGACTTAGATTTCTCCTTCAAACATTAAGCATGACTCTGGTGATACAACATTTCTTATTACGTGTTTGTCTTTCTTTGTTGATAGAATGCCTCCCAAAAAGAAGCACCAACATCCGGAAGAAGCCACTATGACCAACTGCTGCCATAGAAAGTTATTGCTGATTGTGTCACTTCACTATGCGTCTCTAGAAGCTCAAGCTGCGAACAATGCAATGCTAGTAATCCTAACAGAAACACCAATCCCACTGGAACACCTGTATTAAAAAGGAACTACAAGAGTTCATTAGCTTTCAACCTTTCTACTATCTTAAAGGTACCGAAAGAGGAGTAGGCCTTATTCTCTGGTTTTGAATGAACCAATCAGTATGTCACTATATCAGATGTGCCGAAGAAAATAAAGTATCATTTCTAACTAGTCCTACTTTAAACTGCGATGCATTGTCCTGGTATAATGCTATATGCCCACCTATTGGGAATTAGTAAGCCATTAAATCAACCTGGACTGAGTTAAAAAATGCTTCTAAACGAACAAGTAAATTGTCCCCGGACTGAGATCAGAAAGATGGGAAGAAAGACCTTAACAATCTGATTGTAGAAGGGAAATGATCTTAAACGCTATTTAAAGAATTCTAAGGAATTAAACCACACCTTATGTCCAAAATATAGTGCAAAGTATCGAGAAAACTCCTTGAAGCTTTTAAACGGGGACTTAACTCGAATCATTAAGGAACTTTTACCTTCCAGCCTTTCTAAAAACCGTCAACTTTAGAGGAACCATCACCATACCCAAAGCTAATGGATCAATAACTATGCATACTCCAATGTAAGTGTCGAGGGCGACAATATAACGAAATTTGACGACAGAAAGAACTTTCACAACAACTTCCCAGCAGCAACAACACTGTAACACCAGACAATCGCAACAACAATCGCAACAACAAAACCGAAGGGCAAAAAGCCTGGGTAGACCTATGCTGTTACTGCCATCAAATAAACAGTATGTATGCCAGAGAATCTCCCTTTCGTGCAAGAGAATCTGCAATTTCCATCACACCGACCTTGTACTGGTAAATAGTAATATTTGCAACAAGAGGTGGGCCATCAGAGCAAGAAATCTGCCGAAACAAGAAGCCAGCCACTGTAATAATCAACTACCAGTGACATTATTTTCATGCCTGAGGTGGACAAAAAGGACATTATACCAATCAGTGCCAAAAGACCAACATCAATGCCCAAAGAAGAGCCTACATGATGTAAGATAGGAAATAGCTCAACAAGACCCAACGTATACGATATGTTTCACTATTAAATCAGCATTTTGTTATAAGTATCGATTGACTATCTGAGCGATAGGAACTTTATAGATCCAATCGCTTGCCTCTATCTAAATAATCCGTGTATTAAAATTGATACCATTTTTATAATATCGAAATGGCTGAGACGGATAACCTTAGTAAGCACAAACTACTGTTATTTAAAGGCTTGCACTTTAACTCTGCTTAAATCAACCTATTCGAAACGATCTCATGCCACTTAAGCTTGGTAGTTCTCGACGATTTTTCATCGTATTGACTGGTTATCCGTGCGAATCCACGTAATCAGGCCAAAATTCTCTGTGACAAAAAGTCATTCACATTCCTATCAACAGTGAAACCCTAAACATTCGAGGGTGATCCGAAGTAAAGACTTGACTAAATCTCATTATCCTGTATCAAACCGAAAGGTATTATATCCCCTAGAATTTGTCAAGTTTCTTCCATGATTCAAGTAATGGAGCAATAAATCAAAACAGAAAAAGACTAGAAGATATTCTCGTAGTCAAAGAAATTTCCAGATTTTTTTTCCAGAAGATCTACCTAGTCTCACCTCTCATTCGCCAAGTAAGAATTCCTAATCGACTTAAAATCCTGGAGCAGCACCTATAGCTCGAACACCTTATAGATTAGCTCCTTCAGAAATGCAGGAGTTGTCTAATCAACTTCAAGAACTAACCGACCGAGGTTTCATTCGACCAAGTACATCGCCTTGGGGAGCTCCTGTCTTATTTGTTAAAAAGAAAGACGGATCTTTCAGAATGTGTATTGATTACCGAGAGTTGAATAAACTTACTATAAAGAATCGTTACCCATTGCCCAGGATCGATGACTTATTCGATCAACTTCAAGGTTCAAGCGTTTACTCAAAAATCGACTTAAGATCAGGTTATCATCAACTAAGAGTAAGGGAAGGAGATATTCCTAAGACTGCTTTCAGAACGAGATACGGACACTATGAATTTCAAGTCATGCCATTTGGTTTAACAAATGCACCTGCTGTATTCATGGATCTCATGAATCGTGTTTGTAAACCATATCTGGATAAATTCGTAATTGTGTTCATCGATGATATTCTTATCTATTCTCGCAACAAAGAAGAACATGCAAGTCATCTCAGAATAATCTTGGAATTACTCCGAAAAGAGAAATTGTATGCCAAGTTCTCTAAATGTGATTTCTGGATACATATCGTGCAATTTCTTGGTCATCTCATCGATAATCAAGGACTTCATGTTGACCCTGCCAAAATCGAAGCCGTTAAGAATTGGACATCTCCCACTACACCCACAGAAGTACGTCAATTCTTAGGACTCGCCGGCTATTACCGAAGATTTATCGAAGGTTTTTCAAAGATTGCAAAGCCTTTGACTAAATTAACCCAGAAGAACAAGAATTATGTCTGGAACGAAGAACAAGAATCAGCTTTTCAACTCCTTAAACAAAAACTCTGTGAAGCACCAATCTTAGCATTACCAGAAGGAAACGATAATTTTGTCGTTTACTGTGATGCATCTCTTCAAGGGTTAGGAGTTGTACTAATGCAACGAGAAAAAGTCATTGCTTATGCATCTCGACAACTCAAACCTCATGAAGAAAACTATACCACTCATGATCTCGAATTAGGAGCAGTAATATTCGCTCTTAAAATCTGGAGACACTATCTATACGGTACAAAGTGTACAGTTTTCACTAATTACAAAAGCCTTCAACATATTCTTCGTAAAAAAGAATTGAATATGAGGCAACGCCGATGGTTAGAACTACTCGCAGATTATGATTGTGAAATTTGTTATCATCCCGGAAAGGCAAATGTTGTAGCAGATGCCTTAAGTCGAAAGAAACGAATCAAACCCCTTCGAGTTCGAGCATTAATCTTAACCGTTCATCCAAAATTACCATCATCTCAAATCCTTAAAGCCCAAATGGAGCCCTCAAAAAGAAACATTCAAAACGAGACCCTACGAGGAAATGGACAAAATCATTTGAAATTCATCCTGACGGAACTGTTGTTATCATAAAGACCGATGCTGGTTACAACTTTTTGGCGGTTTAAGTGACTTAATAATGCACCGAGTCTATATATCCAAATATTCTTTCACCGGGTTCTGATAAAGATTGTAGCTATGATATATAAGAAACTCTTTGGTGGCCTAAACTCTGATAGGCATACATATCATGCCAAGAAGAATGTTAGCAAGTGTAGACTATGTCTAGAGTTAAAGCAGAATGTTCAAATGCCTTACGGCTTATTGGTACAACCGGAAATTCCTCTTGTGGAACATGGGAAGGTTACATTAGGATTCGTCATTTAGCTGCCAAAAATCTCATAACTGGACATGATGCCTTCTGGGGTCCATTGTCGATCGTCTTACCAAATATCCAGCGCTATTTATTCCCATTCGAGCGTATGATGTATGGAAATCTTTCGAGATTATAATTGTCAACGAAATAGTTCACTGACATGGCGTGGCCATTCTCTATCATCTCGGATCGTGACAGTCATTTCACATCCAGATTTTGTGGCAGTCACTGCAAAATGCTTTTAGGTACTCGACTAGAAATGAGTACAGGAATATCACCCTGAAACCAATGGATAATAAGTGAAAGATAAACCTACTCCAAACACTCGAAGATCATGCTACGAGCTTGTGTTATAGATTCGGAAAAGGATGGGTTAAACAATTTACCATGGTTGAATTTTCATACAATACAAACAGTTATCATGCAAGTATCATGGCAGCCCCGTTCGATGCACTTTATGGACGTAAGTGTAGAATCAACTGTTTGCTGGATCGAAGTGGAGATTCTCAACTTACAGGACCGAATAATAATTCAAGAAAACCACTAAAAAGATTGTACTAATTCGTCTACGCTTCTGCTTGATGCAAGAGTAGACAATGAAGTTACGCCAATGTAAGGCGAATAAGCCCTTAGAATTTCAAGTTGGCGATCGTGTTATGTTGAAATATCTCCTCGCAAAGGTATCTGTCGATTCGGAAATACAGAGGGAAAGCCTTTATTCCCGATACATTGGACCATTCAATAATCCTTGAACGAATTGCCAGTAGCTACAAAACTTAGAGCTTCTGAAGAGCTTTGTAGTGTCCACAATACTTTTCACAATTACGTTTCAAATCTCAGATGGTTTATCGACGTACTCTCGTTAGTCCATAAACGAACTTCAACTCGACGAAAAACCTTAACTATATAGGAGAACCAGTGGAAGTTATGGGACGGGAAACTCAAAACAACTAAGCGAAGTCGTATTTTATTAATCAAAGTTCGATGGAAACTCTAAAAGAGGTCCAGAGTTTTACATGGAACGCGAAGATGAAATTCGTGCCAAATTCCTATGATTTTCAATCACAATTCAAGTTTTAATCAAATCTCGACGAGATTTCTGTAAGGGGCTGGGGAGTACTAAAACAAACCACAAATTTTCTTAAATGTAAATATCAAATCTTAATCAAGTTAGATGAGGTACAATCTTTCTGTTATATTGAACTCAACCTTTTTCAGGGAAATTTTTCGGCTTTATTACTTACATTACTTTGCCCAATATTCTCATTATGCAATATAAATGTATAACACCCTGGTTTTCAAGTCTTTGACGTCGTCCATAAATGTGGCTATTTATTTGTTTTATTGTACGTGTTTTGCTTAAATTGTAAACGTTAAGTTAAATGTAGTACGCCAATATATTTGCGTTCAATGTAAACGGGCATTCAAACATTAAATGTTTTCATCAAGCAAGGGTTATATAATTATTATGAGGTTAATTAATATCCTTTGTTCATTTTATTTTTACGGATACGTAAAAGTGTATACGTTTCGCGATAATTGCGTTTAGGACTCCCGGAACCACAAAAAACTTTCCTACGCTTCAACAAATACCTCGTTTATACCCAATACCCAAATTTTATCTATATTATCACACTTATAATCTTAAAACCGGATCATAGAGAATAGAACAAAAAAGATACAAGTTTGTGAACACATTTCCATGTTTTAATGGGGATGTTCTCAAACTATTTTGAGTCATACCCATCCCTACATCCTTGGACCCTTGACTAAGACTTAAGGCAGGACACCCCTTATGTCTCTTTGACTAGTCTAACTAGTTTATTACTTATACATTGCATAAGGAAGCACATACATCACCAACACTTAGACAAATCAAAGCAAAACCTCTCTTTTGCTTCCATATAGGCCACGGCATTTATACACCTCCCACACAAATCCATACAAAATTTTCTACAACCCTTACACTTCTATATACACATATCCTAAGATGTACTAAGACATTTGCAAGCATTGGTTAACCATTTCCAAGTTATAATCAAGAAAAAGGAAGCTAGGGTTTAGTTAAGGAAGCTAAGGGTTTATTAAGTGCAAGTTTGGTTTTTGTGGCTAAACAAGGGTTTAGTACTTGTACATCATCATCATCATTCTTCTTAAGGTCCATTTAAACTCTTTATGTTGCTATAATTTTCATTATTATGCATATGATATTTCTATTTAGCTTAAATCACCATTTAGGTTTTAATCATGAAAATAAAGTTTTCACTTGAAATGACCACATGGATTACTTATACATATGTTGTGTTAATACTTACATTATGTTAAAAAGGATGAGAAAATGTTGTATCATATTGTTTTGGTGTAAACATGATTATGGATTAATTAGGGTTTTCATAACTTCATAATATGTTTCAACTTAAAGAAATACATAAGACATGTTAATATTGATTATGGACTTTTAATCATGTTAATAGAACACTAAAATAAGTTCATATGGAAAGAAATACACTTGTACACACTTGGTTATGTGTAAAAATGATTATTTACAAAACTAGTAAATTAGAGATTTCTTAAGTAAAGTTATGATCTTAAGTATTATCATGAATTAGTTAACCTTGGTAACTTGGACACATAAGGACTATTATGGACAAAGGACACATCATATATGTATGATTTATAAAGTATATGATATATGAGACTTGTGGTAAAATACAAAAGTAATAAAGTATAAAGAAAAGATCATAAATGGACTTAACAAACTCAAGCAAACTTGCTGTCCAAAATCCTAATTTTGACATATCCATTTTATATTTTTATAAGATAATACAAAATTGTAGGTGGTCAAGTAGTGCAACAGTCTGGGATACAGCGATTTTACGCAAGGGAATTTGGTCATTATGGCTAGAATGCAGAAAGCCAAAGTAAAGACTGCCATGTATCAAAAGGAAAAAGATATGTCTGTGTAAACAATTTTAGCTGAGAAAGGTGTACAACTTTAAGCAGAGCAATATGACTGGCTAGCAGACACAGATGAAGAAATTAATGAACAAGAGTTGGAAGCAAATTACAGTTACATGGCAAAGATCCAGGATGTTCCTAATGCAGAATCAGGCACTAACTCTGAGCCATTGGAACAGGTACAATACGATACTGAACGATAAATGTGTGTTTGCCAAAGACATACAACCATTTTGAGCAGTTTAATCCATTTACTAACACATGTGGCAGTTAGCACGGTGATAGTAATGTCATTCCAGACTCAACCGAATAAGTGTGATAATGATATTCAGGATGACCAAAATGATGTAGAATGTGATGATGAGCGTGTTGCACTTGCCAATTTAATTGCAAATTTAAAACTTGATGTCGATGAAAACAAAAAGATTCAAAAGCAATTAAAGAAAGCAAATGCAACATTGACTCAAGAATTAACTGAGTGCAAATCTATTCTTGCGGAAACTAGTAGAACTCTAGGGGAATCTAATAGTATTCGGGATAGTTGTTTAGTTGCACTTCAAAATAAACAGACTGAGTTTGAGAGGTACAAGGCCTTTAATGATCGTACAGTTGACTATGACAAACTTGAACGTAAGTTAAATGAAACCTCAAGGACAATTAGCTCAAAAGGCAATTGACATAAAAGAAGGTTTAAAAGTTAAAGCCTACAAAATTTATGTTGTCAAAGAGAAACACGATGAGTTAGTCAAACAGAGTCTTTTAACAAAGTCACATTACGAAGGTCTTGTACAAAGATAGAACAAAAGGTCCAAAACGGATTTGAGAAGCTTAGGGAAGAAAAAGATCTAGACAAAATGATTCAATGAAAAGCAATTAAAGTTTTTGAATGAAATTGTTTTACAAAAGGAGTCAATCAATCAAACCGTTCATCATGTTTAGCACCAAATGCCCTACATTTAATAGAAGGACCTACACTTTTGTGGCCATCCAATGTAGCCCCCCCCACACCCTCAAAAAGGCTCAATATAAGAAACCATGTTTGTATGCGATCCAACATGACCAATCTGATCCTATAAATAGACTTATCCCCAATAGGGAAGAGATTCTGACTCTTAAAGAAGAGAGTCGATCAAAATTGAATAAAGACTAAGTGAAACCTTTTGACTACACAAAGTTAAATAGTCTTTATTAAATTTTAAAACCCCTCGAACTCACATTATGAAATCAGTTTCGGCAACAAGGAAACGAATAAGAAAAGAAAATGTTGGGAGAAAATCATTTGATGAAGAACGAAACCAAATATTTTCAAAAACATCGATTTCTTACCAGTGTCAAAATCAATAAGCAATAAGTAGACTAGCATACTATGTCAATGACGAAATAACATTAATCATCTGAAAGATAATTTGTCGAACAACGCGTGGTAAAACATTCCAAACGACCATCTTCATCTTCGTAACCCACTACTGCAAATATGGAAATCCTAATTAACTAACATGTTTTGATACCCCTTTATAACCCTAAAGACTCAGAATGATAGTTTCGCATTTGTTCATGAACTTAAGCAAGAAATGCATGCAGATTTAAAGTACGTTGAATCTCTTGAAGATGAAATTGATGAACTTGAATCTGATAAGGCAAAATTTTCAAACATGTAATGATATGCTTTTGCAAGAGTGAGTGACAATATTTATGGTGTTCATATTTGCAATCTTCATTTGATTTAGATGAGATCACTGAATTACAATGCTTATATCTTCATAAAGTCAGGGAATGTGATTGTCTTGCACAAAAGCTTTCTGAACAAACTAAATTTGTAAGTAAAGAGATTTACACTGAGCTTTTACGAAAGTTTTTACTACATTGAAAAACACTTAATTCCTCTTGAAGAATCACTTTACAATAAGTCAAGAACAACTGAAAAATGACACAGTTTGCAAAGAAAAAGCGTCAAATGTATTCGAAAGAACGTGAACAATATGATTGACATCTAGGGATTTTGAAAAGCACAACTGCAAGACAAGAACATTGCAATAAGTGATGTAAAGAACTCATTGAGAAATTTCAAAGGAAATCGTGGACACTAAGTTTGATAAACACCTAACAGTTGTTCGAAACAACCAAATGCTCAAAATGAATCCATAACCATCCAGTTTTAGGAAAACCTGCTCCTTTTTCCAGACTCTCTGAGAGAAAAAAATTTTGCAAATAAAAGTCGGTTTCAAAAACTAATGAGTCAAAGGGTTTATCAAAACCAGTCACTCCACATAATTTATCTCAAACAGCAACGCAAGCTGTAAGAAACACAAATGTGATTAAACTAGGCATGTATCAAATTATAAGTAGTACAACACAAACTAAAGCACCACATTTGACTCAGAATTCTAGGATTACTAATCCTCGCGTGTCTACATCTACAGGAGTAGCTCACAGAACTAATGTTAGCAGACCACAGCCTAGGAGCAATCAAATGAAAGATAAGGTCCTGCCAAACACTAGTCAAGTGAAGTTTAAGAAGACTGAAGTAGAAGACCACCCTAGGATTTCTCGTATTTCTAATCAACAAAGTCCCTTTAACTTGCGTGTAATGAACAGTTTTTAAATTCCAGAACTTCGAATGTTAATGTTGTTGTGCTACTTGTGTAAAATGCGTGTTTAATTCAGAATCATGATGCTTGTGTTTCTATTTTTTAAATGACTGAATGCTAGAACAAGAAAAGCTAATGTAGTGCCAATTATTACTAAGAAAACCCAAAAGTCTAGTGAACAAATCTGTTGGTGCAAACACCCATAAGAAAACAGTTGCATCAGAATCCACTACCACAAATTCTAAGAGTTACTATAGGATGCTATATAAGAGAACTAGTAAGGCGTGGAAATGGTGGATAGCACAACAATGACCATCAGCATATACATGGGTTCCTAAGATAAAAAAATTAAATGGGTACCTAAAGTTAGGAATGAAAGTGTGACTAAGACAGTTAGTTTTGCCATAGATAATGTATCTAGGATAACTAATGTCTTAAAACTCACAAACACTTTAGGATCCAATTTGTCATGTATTCCATCGTCCTCTAATTCTCTTGCAGATTGTACAACTCATCCTATTCATTGTTGACTCTGGATGTACAAAGCACATGACGGGCAATCTATCGCTTCTGTGTAACTTTGTTGAAAAATATCTAGGTACCGTTCGTTTTGGCAATGATCAATTTGCTCCAATTCTTGGTTATAGAGATTTAGTTCAAGGAAATATTACGATCAATAGGGTTTACTACATCGAAGGTCTCAATCACAATCTTTTCTTAGTTGGTCAATTCTGTGATGCGGATTTGGAGGTTGCATTTACGAAATCCACGTGTTTTGTTAGAAATCTTTAGGGAAACGACTTACTAACCGGTAATCGTGGAACTAATCTCTATACAATTTCTCTTTAAGAAACAACTTCATCAACTCTAATCTGTCTCATGGCTAAAGCATCACCAACTCAAGCATGGTTATGGCATCGAAGACTTTCTCATCTCAACTTCGACTACATCAACTTGCTTTCAAAGAAAGATGTTGTGATTGGTTTACCAAAACTGAAGTATGTCAAGGATCAACTATGTTCCTCTTGTGAAGTGAGTAAAGCAAAACGAAGTTCATTCAAGTCAAAGACTGTTCCAAGTTCAAAAGGACGGTTAAATTTGCTTCATATGGACTTATTTGGTCCAATGCGGATTGAAAGCATTAATGGGAAGAAATACATTCTGGTAATTGTTGATGACTATTCACGATACACTTGGACTCACTTACTAAGATCCAAGGATGAGACACCAAAAGTTCTCAAAGACTTTCTCAAGATGATTCAACGCAATCTTGAAGCTCAAGTAATTACTGTTCGAACTGACAGAGACACAAAGTTCTTAAACAAGACACTCTATGCTTATTTCAAAGAAGAAGGCATTGAACATCAAACTTGAGGTATATCATATATCATAACACGGGGTCGATTCTTGGATTTGGCTAATTTCTAGAGAGAGAAACACATGAGAGAG
>BQNB010151056.1:0-13202 GCA_026074375.1 Tanacetum coccineum
ACTTTTATAAACGTAAGCAGGCAGTACTTTGACCTTCAACTTAGCAGTACTTTGACCTTCTGACTTGTATTTCCCAACAGAAGAAACTGTGAGAGTAACAGAGATATGAAAGAGTGGTGTGAGAGAGGGGAGTGGGGACGGATATCGGGTTAACAAAAAAAACGGATTAAAAAAACCCGCTTGCACCGACAGCCCACTAATTGTATGTATTGGATAAGGATAATATAAAGAATAGATAGTTGGAACAATGTATATCGATATTAGATTCATTTTGATGGTATCGATCGAAAACTTATGAAAATATACTTTTTATAAAATAGTTTTTATATTTTTACTCAAGGTTGCAAAAATCGCTAGGCGCTCCCGGAGCGGTCGGGTAGCGCCTAGCGATTAATCGGTTATGCGGGGATTAATCGGATTGGATTTTTTATATACAAAATTATAATTTTAGATATAATATGTATAAGATAAGCATGGTATTTCAAAGTTCAAAACTTCAAATATTTCAAGTGATCCGATTTTTTCATTATTTATTCCGATTTTTTCCGATTTTTTTCGATTTTTTCCGATTTTGACCGATTAATCCGATTTTTGACCGATTTTTAACCGATTTTTTACCAGACCGATTTTTTAGGCCGATTAGTAAAAATCAAGGCATTTAATGACCGATTCCGCCTAGGCGGCCGATTAATCGGCCTCCTAGGCTGATTTTTACAACACTGTTTTTACTTGAATATCAAAGGCTTAACAAAAAATAAACATTTAAATTAGTTGAATAGTGTTTAGTGCAATCAATAGTGTTGCACTATATTTGGTGTATTTTGCTTGTTTACTATTCATTGCATTAAGAGGCCAATGTGTCATAACACCATAGCACCGCCACATGAGCTTTAACATTTTAGCAACAACACAAAAAAACTCTGCAATTATAACATCATTTTAACATCACTTTTTGAGACCCACCTTTTTCTTCTTTTCTTATTTATTTAAACTAACTAAAACATTTTATTTGTTTCATAAAATTAGAATTACATTACTAAGATAAAAACATACAAACTTTAAAAAAACACACGAAAAAAAACATACGCCCTAACGACTAATCCCGATTCAACTTAAATTTGTCTTTGATCATTTGTTTTTGGTAGTTGATGTAGAACGTGTCGTCCTCTGACAAATCCTTCATGCTCGTTGCGAGAAATTTCAGCTTCCCGTTTGAGACGAAATTTAGTCGACATATAATTCGAGAATGGGTTGACTAGCTACTTCCCCCGGTGTTCGTCGTGGTATTGGATTTTCTTTTTTGGAGGGACGGGTGGATTTATCGGGGCCCAGGGGACATGGTCTTGCATCTTCACCGAATAGCTCCTCGTGGCCTACCCCAAGTACGTCTCCTTCGGTTAAATCAATCGGGTCGGGCGCGTCCTATTTTGCGTGGGATCTTAAGATTTCTCACGTGTCTTCTTAGACAAACAGGGTTCTTTTATTCTCGTCCTGATAAGTTGTTCTAGCCCGTTTCATAACATCCAAATCGTTTTCCCCACTTTTTCCCAAACATGCGGTTCGCTTGAAAATGGTGTTGAAATTTTGTCAATTGTGGTTCAACGTATGTCATTTGCTTGTCAACATGTCCTTGTTACGTTTTTGGTAATTTTGCCGATTAAACTCGCTCAAAACCCTATACCAAAACAAGTCTTTGGTTTGCCCTGCGCCAACATTCCGATACTCGGAAACGGCAACGAAACACGAAGCAAGTAACGTTTCCTTGACCGGTTGCCAACGTAAAGAAACACCCGAAACGTCAGGATTTTTCTCGAAAACTAGTTCTTTGGATATTTTGGAGGGTCGTTTAACGCGTATTTTGCTCGAAGGTGTTGGCTCGGTAGTTGCTTGTGAGGATTGGCTTTGTGGTTGTTCTTGTTGTGGGTATTGGGTTTTGTTGTAAATTTTGGAATTCCATGTTAGCAAGTGTTGTTGTTGTTGTTGAAATTGTATAAGTTGCTCGGGATTCGGAGGAAACCCGAATTGGTTAGGGAAACCGTATCGGGGTTGGTTACCAGATGGAGTCGGAGGGTTTGACGAAGAGGACATGTTGGGATTCGGCATACCGAGGAGGTTCATGAAGCTTGTCTTCTCGTTTAGAAAGTCCGACATTTTTTTAGATAGTGAAAGTATATAAAAAATTGTGTTTGAGATTTGTATGTGTGTAAAAAATGTATGGGTAAAGGGGTATTCATATTGTGTGGTATAAGTTTTTAATTAATTTTTTTTTGAAAAACAACCGTTTGATTTAAAAAAATAAATTTTTTTATTCGTGTTAAGCTGCACATTGGTGCAGCAACTCGGGGCTTAACGTCGTTGGCCAACGAGGGGGCGATACCATAACGCTGGCAACGCCAGGACACGTCGGCATAACGCCGAGTGTCGCGTTATGATACCCCGGGCTCTAAGATAGTGTCCAGTTTAATACTAACATTGGAGGATATATTTTGTACTTTTATCACTAAAATAGTGCAAAAGGCACATATAGTGCTAACATTGGAAATGCACTAAGTAATGTCTTTATTTCAAGGCGCAAAAATCATGAATCGATAGTTGGGCGGTCAACCCCTTATAGCTTGTAATTGATCTAAGTGGGATTAATCGGATTGACATTTTCGGTAGGTTTTAGGTATTTTCGGCGAGTTTTGGGTATTTGAACAAGATTAAAAAAGAAGACAACTTGTAATATATAAGTTAGGATCAAATAAGAAGTTTTCTTAAAATAAGAAGGATAAGAAGTAACTATAACCGCATATTCGAGATGCACCGACTTAAATTAGATGTATCTCTATAATCTTATATGCATTATAACGCATCATAATGTGTTTTCTAGCTTTTAATTAGATGCATATACGTATATTAGATGCATTTCATTTTTTCTCTTATTTTTTGTTCCTCTGCATGTGCCAAAATCATGAAAATCAATTTGCACCATCTACACATCAAATTAACGTTCGAAACTCAAAATGGTGCATCTAAATGAATAAAAATGCATCTAATGCAAGTCTTTACATCTCAAATGTGTGGTTTTAGTCACTTCTCACCACTTCTTATTTTAATTTACTTCTCACTGGATCCCTACTCTCTCTGTATGTGTGTGTGTGTCTATATATATATATATAAACACCTATTATGTTAATACAAATAAGCCGTAAAAACGTTTATTTTTATCTTACGATCTTCTTGTGTTTTGTCGATAACAATCACAAAATCATTACAAGTAAAAAATTAGAATTCACAAGTCGTAGACAAATAGTCTTACTAAAATTAAATCACATACCATATCAAAATTACATATCACTCATATAGAATGCATAAGTCATTTTATTTGTAAATTATGTAAAGTTTATGAACAATATTTACATCATAGGTGACAACATCATCTCTCCGTATCCTAGGTAAATCATACAAGATCACACAAAATATTTTGTGATTTAGCAATCTATAATTCGGATTTTGTGTCAGTCAGTCGGTTCCATTAGTATACATTGGTCGGCACCTTTTGGAAAGTTTTCACCAAGAACCGGTGAATAGTGAAAGGTCGGTTCTCTGTGTTTACACTAGCTGGTACCCTACAAGGAGGGTACCGCGGGTACCGGGCTACAGTGTAAGTTTTTGCCTATAAATAGCAAGCAATTTCTCATGTTTTACTCATCAATTCTCATTTTTATATCTCTCTCATAATCTGATATTTCTCTTATTTTCAGATCTAGTTATCTTCATATATTATTTTTTTAGGTAATTCTCTTAATAGAAGAAATTGTTGAAATTTCATACGAGACGTTCGAGTATAAGCTATCTTGTTCCAAGTCTCCGTACATTGTCACACCCCCAAATCGGGTCTCGTCGGAATAGGTAACCCGAGGCGTGACGTCATGAATATACATCACATAAAGTACCGCAAATTATGGAAGTTTCATAATCATTATACCAAGAAAAAAGATTTTCTCTAAAATATAATTAGCAAGCTAAGCTTGAGTACAAAGTGAGCGCTGCAAACCTGCGAGTATGACGGCGGCACAAAAAACCCGGCATGGCTGCAATCACGTGGCTGCCCCTCCAAGGTACGGAGTCACCTAAACGCACACAAGAGTTTCAGATGATTAGCAATTCATTCTTAATAAAAAATGACTTTAAAACAGGTTAAATAAGTAAACAACACCTCCAATTCCGTAAACCCGCCTCATGATCCTTGTAATCTCCTTCATCGTGAAGTACAACGCAAGTTACCTTTTTTTATTAAAGAAGGCTCAGGCGAGTATGAAAGCGGTACCAAAAACATGTCGTGGCTGCAACCGTGTGGCTGCCTCGAAAAAAAGAGGTTGAATGCATTAGAAATGCACCGAAAACAGATATAGACCTATTTAACCCGCACTCATACTCTGTTTGTCACCATATACTCTCAACCTGCTACAACCAAAATTGCAATCAATGATTTTTCGGTACTTAGTAAGCCTAACCCCCAAAGTTCATAAAAATCAAAATGAACACAAAACCATAAAAATCACCAAACTTTATCACATTTTTAAAAAACAATAACCAACAAAACTAAATAAGTTACAATACAACACAAAAAGGTATACGAAAATCTAACCTTTAACCACACGAATCTTCTATGATCCATTAAATAAATAGTATCAACACTTTCACCTGCAGATAATTAGCAACATATAAATTAATAGATGGAAACTAAATAATTAAATAGAAAAAGTATCAAGAAAGGATGATACTTAGGAACTTAATTGGGCTTTGTTTAATTAAAAAGTTGAATGTCCAAGAAGAATCTCGTTTGTGGATTGAAGAAACACACGAATCAAATTCGTTTAGTAAGACTGTCTTTATGGAAACCAAACAGTTCCAATAAGCAATCCCAAACAGCTGAATACCTAAAACGATGCAAAGCTCTTTTTCATAACGTTCAAACCACACACTCATCTCAAATTGGTCCAAGATTTTAATAAAGCTTTAATGTTTTTAACTAACATGCAACTAAACTTAAAGCCGATATACACAATCTCACTAAAAAATAACCACACAAAAATTAATTATTTTTATATACCTGAAGCCTCTCGTAATTAATCTCATCTTTCTTCTCATCTCTGTCTTCATCCCCATATCTCATTCACCATAAAAACTGTTTCAAAACACAATAGGCAGATTTTTTGAAACCCATTTGAATACAATCAAAACTCATATAGAAAAACATAAGCAGAAAAGTCAGAAACCAATTTAAACCCCCCCCTTTTTTTTAAGATAAAAACATCAATAGAATTAAAATAGATAAAAAATCATACCTTTGAAAGAATTATTGTTTTCAATATCATGTTCTTGATGACCATTTTTGCTCGATTTACAGAGGCGAAAAAGATGAGTTTATGGAACCAATTAGTAGATTTAAAGCGTGGATCTGCTGCTACAAATTAACCCTTTTTGTGGGTTAGATGAGTAAGAGTGTATAAAGTGTGTGTGCGTGTGTGTGAAGAAGGTAGCCACCGTTTGATTTGTGTGTGTGTGTTTTCATATCTAAAAAGTGTGGATATGTGAGATCAGGATGCAATGAAAGTGGAGGATACTGGACACGTGTTTAGCAAGAGGATATGTTTTATACTGAATCATCATCTCTCTCAGTAATCACGCTATCTCTAATATTATTATTTTATAAATAATTTACTGTTCATTAGGGTTATTATATTATTATTTTTATAATAGAAAATGAAACGTGAGCGGGGACAACACGGTATTTGTAAAATAGTTATAACAAGTTGGCTTTTAGCCCGAGAGTTGCGGCGGGGCTAGTTTGTTTTCGACACTTCACTTTTGAACAATGGAAACTAAGATTCCGAGCAGCTGTGAGTAAGTTGCAAGGTTCTACTATATAACGAAATGCTCAACAACATTTCAATATTAACAGAATTTAGAAGATTAATAATTCAAATTGCGTGTGTGTACATATATATGGTGCTGTAGACATCTGACACAAATCCAGCACCAAATCTGCCAAGAAAGTTCCAAATATTAGTATGGGTTTTTGATCATGGTATTTGACCATAACCTCTAACAAAAGTAATCGGGCCTAAATTTTATAACAAATTGTCACACAATCTGCCAATCAACTTATAATAAACTATAACAAAAAAAAAAGCTAAAGATTGACGTGTAAGAAAAGAAATCTAATGGATATTAGGCTTTTGCTTGATCACCTCAAGGACCTGAGCATAACATAAAATTGTTAAGTTGCATTGAAGTACACTTATGAGTAATGCCATACAACATGTGCTAAATGACACCATAGGAGTTACGATAAAAGCTTGGTCAACAGACGCAAGTTTTTATTACATATCATGAACTCGAATTTTTTTTCGTAACTTTTTTGTTAAATATAGTTCTGTGAAGAGCGTTTTTCTTCTTAATATCGATCCTATGCTTTATATATTAGTACTATCACCTAAGTCCGCTCTAACCCAAAAGTTTCTGGGTATGGGGCAATCCATTTAGGAGCCATGAGTGATGATCGGTGACCCATTTTGATACCCATTTGACCCATGTAACCCATTTTGATACCAGCTGAAAAAATGCATTTTTATTCACATCAGCTCTGTTCATATATGTAACGGCATTACGTAGATAAAGAAGGATACATATAGAAACAAAGTATGTACCTTAATAAAATATAGGTTGAATGATGGATATTTGGCATGAGATATAAGAGCCAAGATGTCGTAAAAGATTTTATCAAGTGTACATGATGCTTTTGGATTTGAGATGTCTTGAGGGAATATCAAAGCTTGTCACCCTTTCAATAGCTGTTAGCCCCTGTAAAACAAAAAAAAATCATAAGCATAATAACTTCACCCTTACAATCCTTAGTTAAAAGTAAAACACGTTTGAGGTTTATTACTGTAGAAGTAGGTAACCACTAAACACCGTTCGGTGTCTCGACATGCTATTAAGGGTTGTTAGAACAGCCTACTTCAGCACTCATATGGCATCATAAACACGTTATTAAGGGTTGTTTGGACGTTTTCGTATACCTGTCCCCTGAAGTCTTGAGGCTTTTAGGAAAATTTAGTGCTTCAATCCGTCTAAAAGAAGGTCGATCATCCGACATTATGTCCACTAATTTCCCAACTGAAGCTGTTGGACTTCTCGGTTCTGGTAAACTAACTTCATTCGATCGAACACCTTTTACCTACGAAATTGCAGATGGACCAACAACATGATTGGCTGCAATAATTTGCGTAAAAAAGTAATGTTAGAAACCGTAAACTGATAGTTCATACCTTTTTAGCTAAGTTTTCACGAGATATACTATTCGGAATTACCTATCAATAAGGGAACAAAAGACTGCACAAAATACGGATGACTGATATTTTCTTCAATAAGGGAACAAAGGAAATATCAGTCAAACGTAAACTTATAGTTCACACACTTTTTTGCTTCAGTTTCACTTGTCATATTAGTTTGAGTGTAAATATATAATATTTTCCGTTTATGAAAAATATACCATACATATGTTATTGAATTATGTACAGATAACACCTTGAAGAGATGAAGATAATAGTAAGCTGACATTATGTACAGGTATCGGTTACAAATACCAAAGGGTTATCAATTGGAATCGTGTACCTTTTAGGATTTGTTCCAGTGGGAATGCCTAACTTGAACATGAAGTGCACAGTTAGGTTTCGGGACACGCTTCCTAACTGCAAGTAGGAGAAAACATCATTAGAATCCAATTTGTGATATCATTCTAACCTACGATAATATTGCAGAAAAGTTTAAGTTACATGTTCAGCTACGCAAGGTTGGTATGAATGAAGACTCGATATCATCTTTACTACCATTTGGGCAAATCTATGAAAAGACAATCATAGAAGCAAATATCAATCAACTTTTAAGACATATCCAAACACCCCTACCTTAATACATATAAAAAAGGCTTTAAATCAAAAAACTCCATTGCTATCATTTTGATACCAACATAAAGAACCAAAATTATGCAATAAGTAAAGTTCATTTATGATTACATTAAAAAAATATTAAAGTAAGAGCCGGGTAAACCCTAATTTCATCCCCAATTCCAAAACCCACAAATTTAAACACGAAAGTACCGAAACCTCTCAATTAACACACGGTTTCAACCAAATCAAAACGAATTCAAAAAATACCTAAAAAAATCAACCGAAGCTGGTGGTGGTTCCGTTGCGGTGATCGTACACCCCTCTTCCTCATATTGGTTTTATCTAAAACTAGTTGGTTACCCGCGCATAGCGGCGGTAATAGAAAATTTACTAACTCAACTATTTACGCAATTTCCTACCCGCTTAGTAATTTCGTTTCACAACACTTTAAATGTATGTGTTCGTTGTATGTGTTCGTTTGGGTTTCCCGTAGCTTTCCCGCAACACCATATTAACATCATCATTTTCGCATGTAAAGAGACAACACACTCTCCGAAAGTATATAGTTTTAACGTATCAAGTTTATATTTAATTAAGGTTAAAGTTGTAAAAAGTATAAATCAACATAAAATAAACCCATTAAAAATGTAAAAATTTTTTTTTATAAAATATAACAAAATGTATGTTGAATTAAAGAGCACAAAATTTTAAAAAAATATGGTGAAATTAGATCATAATAAAATTAAATTGATAAAAAGATATTTCAATAATCAAAATGTGACACATGTCACTTTTTGATGTGATTCCCAAAAATAAAATGGATGATCAAGATTGCACCTCCTTATCTTAATTTTTAATGGGTCCCACATTATAAATGTTTTATATAGTAGTATAGATATGGCACAACAACAACAAAAAAGGTTCCTAATTACAAACATGTTGTATCAAAATCATACAGAAAAAGATGTTGTGCCAACACACGAAAAAACCTGATTCACAGTGAAGATGAAGGACTTCGTAGGTAAGGCAACACCGACTTCAGAGAAGACCTTAGAATACTACACATACACCGCCACGGAGGAAGAGCAGAGAGATCTAGAATGGTTGAGGCAATAAAGAGAAAGAAGTGGGCTGGATATTTACATGGACCGGATATAGCAGGCCACCGGTAGCCCACGACCAAAACGACACTCTCTTTGGTCGTTTTTGTAACGCTAAATGTGTGTTTTATAATAACCATATCCATCGATTTAGAGAAAAAAAGTAAAAGCTTTCTATTGAATTTTAGTGATTTTCATCAAGTCTATCATGAACATCAATATGGAGTACCATATTACAAGAAATTGACTTTGTAGTCCGTCGGTAATTACGTTCAAAATCTTCGTGTTTAACGGGGCTTCTTATTGTAACGGCACAGGGCCACCGAAATTAACGAGACGACCCTGCCTCTAGCTAGTACCAAATGGCTTTGTTACTTAACATTTAAGTGTCCACCAATTAATATGAGATGTCATGCTGACTTGGGCCCATTAATGGTAGTTTTGTGACATATATGAATCTGCATTATCGTGGTAATTCTTATATGAGGCCCATGATGCCCCAAGCAAGATCCCACCATTATTTCATGTGGTGTGCATGATATATAGCCGTTTCAACATCATTAGATGAGTTGCACACAACCACTACTATTAAAAGGGTAAAAGTGAAATATAGCCGTTTCATGGATTACAATGTATATATGTCATCCATTACTAACAGCCTATTTTAGTGTATATCATAGTTTAGGATTTAACTTTCTACAATTGTAATTTGTTTAATATCTTTCTAGCGCCAGTTAATGTAGGGGTGTTGATCGGTTCGGTTATCGGGTTGTTCGGTTAAAATTATTTTTTGAGTCAAATCGAAAACTGAATTTGAATTCGGTTCGGTTTTCGGGTTGATACGAATTACACCATTTATTAAAAAAATTAATTACATATATATTTATAAAAAAATATATTTCAAGCATGAAAAATATTTTTTATATCAGGATAAACTTATAATACTCCCTCCGTCCCATATTAAGTGTCCATTTTTGACTTTTAAAAGTCTTGTTTCTTCTACTTTGACCTTAATTATTTCTTCATATGTTATATGATACTCAATGCAAAATATATGAATGGATAGAGTTTCGAATGTATTTTTCATTGGTATAGTTTTCAGTAAGCATTATATAACATAAAAAAAAATATTTACGGTCAAAGTTTATGAAAAAAGAATTCAAAAAGTCAAAAATGGACACTTAATATGGGACGGAGGGAGTAGTCTTTTTTTATATATAAATTTATGTAAATTCGGTTTTCGGTTCAGATTGTCAAACCATATCCAACCCGAAAACCGAATATGTAGTTCGGTTCGGTTCGGCTTTGGCAAATTCGGTTCGGTTATTAGTTCGGTTCAGTTGTTTTCGGTTCGGTTTCGGTTTTTAGTTTTTCTGTTAATGTGTTTGGTGTTTAGTCAAATGTTTCATTGTTGGCTATGATGATTAATATTTTCATCTTCTTTGAAAATATTCTTAAAAGTGACATATTTTGATACTTATGTCATTATGTCATTATTTCAACGTAAATTTTGATATACTGTAGTGTTAAAAAAGTAACAGAACTCAACACGAGTTTTTCACATAGACAACCAACACGAGTTTTTTTATTTAGGGTGAATCTATCACCGTTTGACCCCATACATCATAGAACTCGTTCACTGTAGCTAAATGTTTTGATTTGGCATGTTTGGATCTACCTTAGAATAAGATTCGTGGTTTTATTAGGGCCAGTTTTGAGGATTTTGATGTTCATTGTAGATAAAAAAAATGCCCCTTTTCATATAAACTTCGAATATTTTTGTTATAACATTATCCGCTACTTTGATAATAATATATCAGAAACAAGGATGAGGTTTTCTCTATGCGCTTACTCCAAAAAAAACAAGTTAGTTAACTTAGATATACATGATGAAACCGAGTTGTACCAAAAACCTTACAACCTTACAACATATGAAGTTTTTAACTGTATGATTAATTTCATATATCACCCTACTTACATAATTAATTTTATATATACTCAAAGTGCAAGTATTGAATGCATAATGTATAATAGGTGGAGAGATATGAAATTACCTCTTTAATAAATACCAGTACTTGTCTAAATTTGGTCAATATTTCTCTTTTCTTCCTATAGAGCCTTTTGAATGCTGCCAAAAACCTCCTCAGCTCTTTGACAGGCTTATTTTGACCCAGCCCAACCGAAAATAATGAATCTTAGCTGAATTAATTAATAGGGACCAAGACACCAAGTCCTTAAATGTTGCCTAAATTAATGGATCAAGTCCAGTCCAGGCTAAGCCTTTCATGGCCCGATACTAATCTCTTAAATGTTTTAGCTACACTGCTACAGCCTACTGGAAAAAAATGTCATATTTATTGAGATACACATCATTGAACACTAACAATACTACTAACTAATTTAACAACGATCATAAAAAACAGTTGCGCTAAATGAAGTTTCCAATGTGAGGATCCAAATAGCCGATCTTTATATAGGCAATGTTGCCATTCCCGTCAGTCACAAACTCATGTTATTATCGGGCTTAAAATCGAAATCGGTGATGTTTTAGTTATTATATCTACATTACAATAAGCAGCCGCTTGGGCTTCGGTTTGGGCTTTGGACTTTGATTTGGGCTTTGGAAATTGAGCAATGACATGCGGACTAGCTAAAAAAAATAAAATCTTAATAACTCCTTTTTACAAAACAGCTTTTGAAGTTTTTATTATTTACGATTTTTTTATATAACAAACTTTATCTATTAAAAATCTAACAAAATATTTAACAAATTTTTATATATACACAATAAAGGAGGGAAGCGAAACCGTAACAATTACTCGATCCACACATCTTCATAACATTAATAAGTAAGAATACTCGTAGTAAACTTTATAGACAATAGTTAAATTGCAAGAATATAAACATAAAATTATCAAAAAAAAACATTGCTACATCTAAAAAAAGTACAACCGTCGGCAACAAACTAGCCCCGCCACAACGCGAAGTCCCACTCGTGACCCCAATAACACATATTATACTATATATTTAAAAGGCAAGATAATTCTTAAATGCATTAATGAAAAATTGAACCCGACCCGCTGACCCGTTTGGTTTTACCACACAAGCATTTTTAATATTGTCAAGCACTACCTCCTTCTCTAATACGTGTCTCTTTTCCCTGCCTCTTCAACCCACCCTTAGCTATCTCACACACAGATATCATAAGAAAATCCCTAAACCGAGTCTAATCAATTGCCGCTCCTCTGATAAACCGTTTGTGTATTTTGAAATATTGATCTTTCCGATGGTACCCACTTCCATCTTCTCCACTCCTCCACCGCCCCACTATCTTATCTCTCTTCCTCTCTCTAAAAAACACCGGATCAAATTATTGATGAAGATGTTGAAAAGATTGTATGCAACAAGCTCTACAATAAGAATCAAGGTAGGTTTTTTTGCCCTAATTTATGTGTATTAATGAATTGGGGGTTTTCTTGAACTGATTGAATCGGGTTATTTGGGGTTTAATTAAGTTTGGGATTTGGCGATTCTGGGTTTAATTATGTTTAATTTTGCGGGTTTTGAAGTAGCAGTTTGTATCCATTCAGTAAACCCCTTTTATCTTAATAATCATAAGTTTAGTTTTTAATGATATTTTGTTTTGATTTGATTTCATGCTTTACTCTAGGAAACTATTCTTGGTTACAAGAGGTATCCTCATTTTCTCATTCATTTTTTATTATATGTTTATTTTCTTGATCTATAGTTTATGCTTTTTAATAATTTAATTTGTTCTTAATATATGTTTCATAAATATCTTTCGGTCGGTTTTATATGCTATTTTGTATATCAGCTTAGTTGGTGTTTGTTTAACCTTATATAACGGGCTTATGGCTTATTTAGATTTCGGCTTATTTTTCATAAGCTTATCTTCTTTGGCTTATTAAAAAAAATAATTATCCAACCATATCATGTTACAATAAGCTTATATAGGGGAACAAAAAATTGAAAAATAAGCCACAAAAGTGAGCTTATGAAACATACATCGAAACCCACTTAAGCCATAAGCACGTCATATAAGTTTAAAGAAACACTCGGGGTTTTTTTTTTTTTGGAACGACGATTTTATTAGAAACAAAAACTAGCAAGGAGCTAGATTACAAAACAATAATATAGGGGT
>BQNB010151057.1:5586-15952 GCA_026074375.1 Tanacetum coccineum
TTCTGACGCGCTGGCCACGCATTGACGCATGGGCAGCGCGCCAGACGCGAATTGTTTTTTTAAATTTAGGATCTTTGGCCTATAAATACCCACCCTTGGCCTTTGTATTCCTCACCACTTGAAAATATTATTTCCTCTCTTTTCTCTCCTCTAATCCTCTAAGTCTAACACCTTTTGTGTTCTTAATCTTCTCTTCTATCATCTATTGAAGAACACATATCTCTGTAAGAGAGCAACACAAGTACCTAATCCATACTTGTGTCTTTTGTCGAGGGTCTTCTTTCTCATACCCTTTCTTTAGAATCGAGTCTCTAGGCTAGGTTAAGATTTGTTTCACCATCTATCTTTTATTCAATCGAGTTGTAAGGGAAGTCTTGTATTCGTGAGATCAAGCCTAGATCATTGGGGATCTAGTTGGGGCTTTGGAAAGCTTCCAAGGGGAAGGCTTTTAGAGTTATAGGTTAAGTCAAACCACGGGTTCCTAGGGGTGTATTCCGAGGGCGGAATACCGTAGGTAGTAACTCTTCTTAGTGAGCGTCGGTCTTTGTTAAATGTCGGTGAAGTTAAATTGTAATACGGTTTGTAGTCCACCACAAGGATTATATTAGTAGAGTATCAAAGTCGTAGATTCGCAACTGGACGTACGAAAGGACTAAATCCCCCTTCCCGAACTAGTATACATCGTGGTCTCTCTCTTTCTCTCTCTCTATATCTATCTACTTATTGTTCTTACCACAAAGTAGATTAGGACACCACTTGGCTCTTTCGAGACTTAAAGTTTTATAAACTTCAAAGAGTTAAGAAAACTGTATTCATCCCTCCTCTACGGTTCTACAATTGGTATCAGAGCGGTTTACTTAAGTTTTCAAGCGTTAAAGCCTTCCCGAGAAATCATTTTAAGTTGAAAACTTCTTTTTCAGATATTTAAAATCCTAACTCTGGTATTTGAAAAAGTAGAGTAAAGATCCATGGCTCAAGAGAACTATATTGAGGGGTGTTCTATGCAAAGAACACCTTTGCTAGGACCTAATGGGTTTTGCTTTTGGAAAGCCTGCTTTAAGACTTATGTTAAGTCCAAAGATATTAACTTATGGCAAGTCATTTAAAACAACGATTTTTACTATGAAGTTGAAGACTCAAAAACAAAGTTAATAAAGGAAACTCCGTATGAACTTCTTGAAGATGATCAAAAGAAGAAACTTGGCAAGAACAATGAAGCCAAGATAACTCTTTACATCCCTACCGCATAAAGAGTACGAGCAAGTATTCATGTGTAAACCCGCCAAGGAGGTTTGACATACACTCATCATCACTCACCAAGGCAATTCACAAGTCAAGAATTACAAGATTGATCTTCTCACTCAAGAATATGAGAAGTTCTCAATCTCTAATGAAGAAACTATTGATAAATCCTTCACACGAATCAATGCTATTGTGACTAGTCTAAAATCTTTAGATCCTGACTACTCTAGCAAGAATCATGTAAGAAAGTGAAATGGAGAGCCAAGGTAACGGCCATTGAGAAGCTATTGAGATCGTATTAAGCCCTCTAGATATATTGTACATATATCATTGATAACGAATTAGCACAAACAACAAATTAATCAAAGAACATAAAATGATAATTAAACAAGGTTACTATTAAACACCAAGCCCCAATATTATTTGACAAGATAATACGGTTACCTACTGAACAGGATCAAGAGAGATCCTGAAGGCATACACTATCTATTACTACTATCTATCTAACTACTAAATAAACGTATACACACACAAACACGTTTATTTACACGACTCTCATAGAAAGCCTGTGTTTTCTAGATGAGCTAAACCTATGTCTATGATCTCCTTAATATAGAGAGAGATCAAGACTTATAAAGAGTAAACAATTTGATAAGGAAACTATTTAAATTAATTCAAATCTTTCCTAATCTTTATCTTGAAGATCTTTGACCAAATCTTCCATCTTTTTTAGATTTCTCATGTTGACGACTTTGGTCCTTATGTTTCATTCTTCTTAATTTAAGCATATGCAGTTTTGTAATCATCAAATCAATAAACCCAAACACTCCTTCTCCTATTTGAATATTACAAAAACTAACTCTATGAATGAAACAATCGTCAATGCATCCCCTTGACTTAATACTTCCTGTACATCCACCACCACATAATAAGCTGTTAAATCAATAAACCAGTAATCTTCTTCCCCTTTTGTAATACTCAATAGGGGTCTTCTGTAGATATACAACTTGATCATAATACTACAAATAATATACCACAACTACAATATCCAGCCTTCCAATACTCAAATTTCATACCATTACGCACAATAAGAAAAATAAATTTGAGCAGTAGAAATATAAACTAGCAGTAGTAATAAAGATCAGCAGTAGTAACGAAATACTTCCCCTTAAGTGGTGCATGTAGATGGTTAAACATGTTAACAATAAGCTTCCCTTAAAACCCATATGTTAACCATTTCTTGAATCTTCAATTATGTAGACTTTATGTAATGATCACTGATGAAGAAAACTAAGTATTACCAATTTGATGCTGAAGTAGAATAACCCAAACTTGTGTCTTATATCTTGCACTATCCACATGATGTCAAACTCATACCAAGACCAAAGTATAAGTATATTGCAATCTCTTGACAAAATCCTCAACTATATGAGACACTGAGCACAACAACGTAACTCCTTAAAGTGATAGCAAATGTGAGCATTGAGTACCATAAGTTTATAAATCACACACCTTTGCTAGATTTGTCAAGTCTTCGTCATAACATTTGAAAACACAAACAAGTTACCTCCTTTAGGACTTCCTGCAAATGCAATAAATCCACCATCAATGTCTTGATAATTTGTAAGGTAGGACTTGTTCCCAGTCATATGCCTAGAGCATCCACTATAAAAAAATCCCTTTATTCTGTAAAGCATATTTGGACTACCCTGACTCCAAATAAGATAAATAGTTTCTTCTTTATTAGGGGACCCAACCCTCACTGACTTGAGTCTGCCTATGAGGATCAACATAGTCAAATCCTTTTAGGCATGGCATGAAAAATCTACCTGTCTTTGAGATATGGTACAATTAACTTTTCTGTGATCTCTCAAATCTAGCATCCTGAACTAACAACATTTACCCTTTTTCTTTTTCCCTTAGCAGTACTAACTACTACTTCAGGACCAGCAGTAGTTACATTATTAACCTTAGCAGTAAATCTTTTTATTAAAATTATTGGTTTTAGTTGCTGATTTTTAGTTAAATGCCTTCTTAATGGAAATGTGCTTTAAAATAAGAATATTTTGTGGGTGATGCAGCATTCACTTTTTGTTTAAGTGCAGCAGTATTAACATGCCTGGCAGTACTAATTGATGCTGCTCTTGGAGAGCTTTGCTTAGCAGCATTAACTGGCACTAGTCCAGACTTTGTTGCAACTGCTGTTGGAACAAAATTTCTTTTAGGATGTGGGTGAGTCAATTTGTTTTGGTGATTATACCATTTAATCATTGATTCCATACAGTTCTATACTTCCCTTTGACTCACCCAGTATAGACAGTAACCCTTCCCTTATCATTCAACACAGATTTTCCAACCAGTTTATTCTTATTTAAGTTACAGTCCTTGATTAAATGGTTAAGACTTCCACATACAAAACAAGCTTTCTTATTGAACTCAAAACCATTTCCTAGTTTCTGAGTCATTATTCCATTCCAATTTCTTTTATCAACCCTAGGACTCTGACTTTTCCTAAGGTTTTCAGCTTGCCTATATGTGTGTTGTTTAATAACAGATTTCCTAGTATTTTGTCTGATATAACAAATTGGATTTTAGCATAACAAGGTTTTATTCAGTTCAATTGAAAGGTCCTATCACAAACAATTCATCCACACTATTAGACCTCCCACTCTTCAATGAAGGAGCACTGGGCTAACATCTTTAGTTGTCCAAACTATCCTTACAACTTAGATGCAGTTGAATCAATACTGGCATACTCGAGATAGTATTCACATCACATTAGTCTTATAGAAAAATCATCTAATCTACAAAGGATACGTCCAGTCTTGAGGCATGTAGTTCCCAGAGAGGGAGGGGAACTGCATGATATCCGTCAACCTTCTTAAACCTAGCATTTACTTGATTATTTTCCTCTTTAATCTCATTCACACTACTATCAGATGCACTTTCAAACACTTCACTTTTATTCAGATGACAATCATGAAATTCATTTTCATTCATTTTACTGTCAAAACCAACACCAAACTTGTTATTAACACTTATTTGACTGTTTATCAGTTTAGTTAGCTTCATCGATGATGTTTCAAACTTTTCTAATTTTAGTTTTAAATCATATTTTTCTTTTAAAGCCTCAGCTAACTGATTTTTAAGATCTGTTATAGAATTATCTCTTACCTTAACATCATATTCAAAAATGCAATGTCTTCCTCATAAACAGCTTCATTTTTTTGATAAACAACAATTCTAGCTTCTAATGATTCTTAGCCTAATTGATAACCTATAATTTCTAGATATATTGTTTTAAGAGCATCACCTTTGATCATACTATTTTTGAAGAGTTTCATATGATTTTAAGCAATCTTTAGAGCAAGTATGTACCTCAGAGTCTGAACTTGATGAACTGGATGAACCTGAAGACAAATGGGCCATTAGAGCAAAGTCTGTGGGTCCTTCTTCAGCCTGAAAGCTCCAATCATAACCACCTATCCCATCTTGAACAACCAAGGCATTTGCAGGAGTCTCTACTGGTACAATTCTTCTTGGAGCATCTCCATTTCTATTCCCATGAATCCTGGTCGACCTGCATTCCCTAGCAAAGTGACCCTCTTCATGTGGCAGTGTAACATTCATCCTTTAACTTATCAAAGCCAACAGTTTCTTTGCCATTGAAATTCAGATTCCTTCATGTCTTCTTTAAGAATCTCTTCACCCTCATGGTAAGCATGGCCACCTGCCATTTGAGATCCATCTCTTCAAGATCATCAGTATCAATCTGCTCCAGATCTTCATTGTCCAACTGTGGACTATTAGATTGATTGACAAAGAAGGAAAACATGACATCATCAGCATAGGTTGAGGAAGAAGCTTATCCCTTTGACCTAACAGCAGGAACATCATGAGCAATATTAACTGTAACACCCCCAAAATCTGGTATGCAGCGGAATGGTAATAATGGGGTGCTACTCATAGCACAAACATCAAGATATAAAAACGACCTTAAAATGGACGTTTTAAGATACAATTTCATTCAATGCCATATCAAATATCTGAGTTCAAACATAGGTCCCATATGTTTTAAAAGTCAAAACCGATTTCCACAAACAGTTTTTAATTAAACAAAAGCTTCATACTACCAAAAGGTGACTTAAGTTTTTATAGAATAAAGTTGCATTGAATTTAAATAAACACAGAATCCATCTTCATTGATATCCATCACGGCTCCCATCCAAGCTTATACCTTAGGACCTGAAATTAAACATGCTAAAAGTCAACACAAAGGTTGAGTGAATTCATAGGTTTGTCTGTAAAAGTGTGGATCACAAGATTTAAGTAATGGTAGACTATGAAACAAATTCAGTAGTCCAAAACATGTATTATTGCACTAAGCTCATGACCCCGAAGCCTTAACTGTCTGTCTGCCCCAAAAGGTAGGTTGACTGCCCAAAACAGCCTACAATAACTCTAAAATGTTAAATGCACCATGATCCACTTGTGACCAAAAATCCGTGGTGATTGTAGTCCTGATCAATCCATCCACAACACTAACGCTCACTATAATTAGCAAATGACGGTTCAATGATAGAAAGGGACTTAGATGGCACTGTGGTAACTTAGGCAATAATAATCAGGCAATAATCTGGATAGGATACAGTTTAAAACACTTATGTCCGTAGTAAAACAAGCTTGTAATTTCACCTCGAAGAGTTTGTAAAACAAGTAGATAGAAATAGGGCTATGAACTCACCTCGAGTTATTGATAATCCAAATACAACAGAAAATGCGTCACGGCAAGACGAAAAAAATTAATATAGACCATATAAGTACTAAGCACCTTGACTAACTAATGCCACATATAATTCTATATAGCTACATCACCATCTAATTTTTTAGTAAAATTGTGTTTAATAAGTTAAAACGTTTATAATTACCGTTTTAGTAAAACTGGCGTAACTTTCGCGTTTTAAGCCCGATTTTGACGTTTCTTATGCCCACGCTTTCGTATTATAAGAACGAGTTATCATAATTTGGAACCTAACTTGTGAACAGATAACAATTACTGTTCACAAACCCAGTTTATAAATTTATTTTATAGTTTTTGTATCATAAACTCGTACAGACGTATTTTATTCGTTATAGCTCCGTTTTTAGCGATTCTTTCGAGCACGATCTTGTAATTGAAAGTTCTATCTATTTATGAGGTTTACAAAAATAAATGTTTCTGTCATGAACAGTAACTTTTTATAAAAGTATTATTATCGTAAACTCGTGTAATTCGTAACTTCTTCGTTATTGATTGAAAAATTACGTTTCTTAAATCATTTTGGAATCCTAAAAATATGTCCAATCGTGAAAAATACAAACTTCTTTCTGTTTTAAAATATTTTACAACTTGCTTTTTATAAAGTTTATTTTATAACGCGTTTAATTAACGTGTAACTCGTAAACTACATATCTTTTTCGTTATTAATCTGTTTTTCGAGTTTCTTAGCTTTTTGGAATCATCATGAGACGTACTATCTTATGAAAATATAAAATGGAAGATAAATAATGTCATTTAAACATAAAGTTTGCATGTCTGTCTTAAATCCATATTTAAAGACTTTGTTTTTATAACTTTCAACTTGTAATTACACAGTCTTTTATACCATATATATATTATATGTCTTACATATAATAAAGTCCATTAGTCCATGGATTGTCCAAATGTCCAAGTTAACAAGTCCATAATCACACTTATAAACCATAACTTTCTTAAGTACACTTTAATCACTAGTTTATACATAATCATTTTTACACATAACCAAGAGTGTACAAGTCTTACAACCCTTTTATAACCTCAATATACCATCCATATAATATGTGTACAAGTTCATAAAATTATATTTACAAGAAAAATCCACTTTTACAAGTTAAACATATCTTAAGTGTTATTTTACTACATAGAACATAATATATATATAAAGTCATGAAATGAAAAGATAAGGGTGTTAGATAACCTTAATGATGATGTAATGTGATGACCAACAAAAATCTAAACCCTTGTTTAGATTATAACCCTAGCTTTTACAACCAAGAAACCCTAATTTTTTTTCCTAATAAAACCCTAGCTTCCTTTCTTGCTTCAATCCCTTTGACGGTTAACCAATACTTCAAAACATCTTGAGGTATCTTGAATATGATGTATGTATGTATGTAAATGGCTAATAAAATTTTGTAAGGATTTGTATGTTGTTTAAGGTTTGTCATGGCCAAAGAGGAGGGGGAGGAGAGATTTTTATGTTTCCCACCTATTGAAGTTGAATGTAATGTTTCTTCTATGTAGCTAGGCATTATATACCATAGGAAACAAGTCAAAATAAACAGCTAGAGCAAAACAAGGAATCATTGTCTTGTTTGGTAAAGTAGAAAACAATTATGGTCTACGGAATGTGTTTTTTTCAAAGTTGATAGGTTCCTTTGTGTTTCTCATACATCCTAAACCGTGCCCTATGATATGTATGATAGTAATTTGAGTTTGATTTCTATGTATTAGGTATAAAAAGTGAGTATTTTGTTTGAAGTGTAGAAAAGTATGGTGCTTTCGGGATGCCTAAATGTAGTTAAGCGCGAAACCGTATTATTTGTACGTAACCAATAAAAATAAAATATAAAAAGATGAAATTACTTTCGAAAACATAATAATTGCTCAGCTTGACGAAACTTAATTCGTTTTGGTGTCCGTTTACGCAATTGAATAGATTTATAGCTTACGCGATTTAACTATAACTAATATAAATTAAAATAAACACTACAGAAAATAAAAATAATTAGTGAAATATATTACGCGAAAATGAACTTGAAAATACATAATGTTATATTAACAGCTTCATTGTACTTGCTAGATCATCTGAAGAACACACAACCAACACCTGAGATTTGAGCTTGAAAGCTTGAGCTTGACTGGACTTTAATCTCAGATTCATACACCTTCAGATTATTATACAAACTATTCATGCTCAATGTGTCTAGATCAGATTTGTTTCTCATGATTAAAGCAATATTGTTCCAAGCTGATGGTAGACTTCTCAGCAACTTCAGATTTGCATCTTCTTGAGAGATAACTTCACCATGAATTTCTAATTGGCTGGTGAGTTTCTAAAACCTTTCATAGATTTTATCCAGTCCTTTAGATCTTGATGCAGCAAAATTCTCATATTGCTGCTTCAGTAAGGTTTTCTGCATTTTCTTTGATTCTTTGTTGCCTCCAAACCTGGCCTTGATTGCTTCCCATAAGGTCTTTGCATCCTTGATTCTATGAAACTTCAATAGATGCTCATCAGGAATGGCCAACAACAGAGTGCTTTTTGCTTTAAATTCATTCTTTCTTGCTAGCTTTTGTTCAGCAGTTTTAGGAGGAATGGGACCTTCAGTACCAGCACTAGCTGATGCAATAGCAGGTGCATCACCATTCACAATAACCTCCCAAAGAGCATAATCAGTGTGAGTAAGATATTGCTCCATTCTCATGCTCCCTATATCATAGTCTCTAGTTTTGAGTACTGGAAGTTTTAGTGTAGACACTGTTTGGGTAGTTTCTGATTGTGACTTCATCTTCTCTTTGAATATGAGATCTTGTATAGATGTAGTGTTCTTCTTATTCAAAGTTTCTCAACAAGCTCTGATACCACTTGTTGATGATCAAGTACAAGTTCTAGAGCTACAAGTTCTAGAGCTACTAAATTATCGGCTCACTCAAATATAATTTTCAACCAATACCATTGCTCTAGAAAAGGCGACAAATTACAAATACACAACCGTAACGACCGATGAGACACTTGTGAATGCATTCAAACCTTAACTTTAACAAGCTAAAGGCATCAATTATCTTAGGTATCAAAGGTGGATACCCAGATTTCTTTTAAGGCTTTAAAGTCTCATAATTTAGTAGACTGGTTTTGTGCTAGTTACAGTGTCAATCCGGTTGGACTAGCCTTACTAAGAGCATATTTTATATTGAAAAGAAAAGAATATATATTTTTTAAGATTTCCATAAAATATCAGTTTGAAAAATTTTGGCAGGGCAAACATGGAGAGATATGATTAATTTTTCTTATTTGGCTCCCCTCCACACTTAAGTTGAACATCGCCCTCAATGTGATCACTGATAAACTAGAAAATAGGTAAAATTAAGGGAAACGGTACTTCTCGGGGAATAAAGAAATGTAACTGCGAAAGAGCTATCATTGAGCACACGCCATAATTTTCTAGGCTTAAGCTATATTGCATGCATAAGAGAAAACATACAAAAGTACACAGAAAGAAAATATTTTTGGTTTTTTAGAAAATAAAAATAAAGTAGATGAGTGAAGGAGAGACTCCTCCACACTTAAATAAAGCACGGGTTGCCTCCTGAGAAGCGCTTAATTTTTAAGAGATTCGTTAGCTAGACTCCTGCTTCTGGAGTTCATTCTTTCGGAAAGAAGGGAGTGACTGCTTCCCTTTGGTCATTATAATCTTCTTCTTTATGATATAGCTTCAGTCGATGACCGTTAACAATGGATGTTTTTCCATGTTTTCCACATAGTTCAACATATCCAAATGGATATTCACGTTTCACTACGTATGGTACTAGCCAGCGAGATTTAAGTTTTGGCTATTTGAATTTATATTTTGAATGAAAGAGCAATACTTTGTTTCCATGTTTGAATTCTTTTCTCATCTTAAGTTGCCTGTCATGACAAACTTTGTTTCTTGCCTTGTATAGACGAGAGTTTTCATATGCTTGATGTATGAATTCATGTAACTCGTGCAATTGGAACATTCTCTTCTCACCAGCAGCGATGAGATCTAGGTTATAGTTTTTCAAGGCCCAGTATGCACGGTGTTCAATTTCAAATGGAAGGTGGTAGTTTTTACCATATACGAGCTTGTATGGTGTGGTACCGGCTGGTGTTTTGAAAGCAGTACACAAAGCCACATATCATCATCATGTTTTCTTGACTAGATGGCAGGATTATCTTTAATAGTTTTTTCAAGAATTCTTTTAAGGGCTATGTTCATGTTTTCAAGTTGACCACTCGTTTGAGGGTGGTGCGATGTAGAGAATCGGTGGTGAACTCCATATCTTTTCATGGTTTTTTCCATT